>JAULKK010315090.1:0-11712 GCA_032355705.1 Rubia peregrina
TTTTACCTTTTATTATTCTAATTAAACTCCGTCTTTCCATAAGCTTATGGAAAGACGGTCTTTCCCAAGACTTTGCCATTACCGATGATTTAATGTGTTTTAAAAGCAAAATTTTGGAAAATACGATTTTCTACGTGTATAGAAAAATAACAGGTTCTAGTTGTAATATTAATATTTGAAATCTTATTTTTTAAATGACTTTTAAGAGATGTTCGTTGAACTATTTAGAAACCCAATAAATGCATTAATCAAACAACTAAATCAACGACTCAATTTTCTCACATTTATAATTGATTTATTTTCTAATAAATTCTCGTGTATGGATTAAATTGGCGGTTGTAGTGAAATTAACTTGACTTGTACTCCCACCCTCCCATAAATTGTACAATTGCTTTTTTATAGTTAAATTTTGCAAATTTTGACCTTTAATAAAAATAAATCTATATATAATAAAAATATCATGTGAGATCTTGTTAGATTTATCTAAACATCTAATTTTTAAATATTAATTTTTTATACGGTATTATTATGGGTAACTAAAGATATTTACAGTCAAACGTGCTCATTGAAAATCGCGAAAAAGTAATTGTGCAATTATTTATGGGACGGATGGAGTATGTATATTCAAATTTCCTGTGCGAAATTTAAAATTATTCAAATTAAAGAACTCAGTAGAGCAAAGTGCATATATAACCCTATATAATTGAAGAAAGTGCAGATATAACCTTGTTGTTTTTGAAAGGCAAATATAACCCTACGTAATGAGATAAAGTGCAACTATAACATTTGCAGGCAATTGAATGCCGATTTTGGTGAAAAGTTTAATTTACCCCTGACGGTATTGCCCTCATACCCATTTTGGCTACGGTAAATGAGAGGCATGAGAAGAAGTTGTCGTTGGACCAGGCGGAGGCGAGGGCGAGGCTGATGGGTGCGGGTCTGCGTGGCTAATGGGTGGCAGGAGAGAGACATGGAGGCGGGGCTAAGCGGGCGGATGGGGTGAGGTGATGGCGATTAAACACCGGTGGTGAAGGCAGATGTGATGGCGGCGGATGGAGTGAGGCGGAACCCTAGAGGCTCCGGTGATGGAGGGGCAGAGGTGATAGCGGCGGCTGGTGGTGGAGGTGCAGAGAAAAGGTGATGGCGGCGGGTGGTGAAGGCGCAGAGGTGATAGTGCCGGAGGGTACTATGGTTTTACATGTTGGTCAACTGCCGAAAAATGTGAGTCAACCCCGGAAATGGTATCACATGGTTATATTTGCACTTTCATTCAATAATCAGAGTTATATTTGCACTAAAAATTACTCATATTCAAAATGGAGATTCAAAACTCATATTCTCTGTAAATTTTTGCTCCTACTCCATCAAACTCTCAATTTTACAGATTTTAACATTTATTACACAATAATGATTTCTCCTGTGAATGAAATCAAACCCTTATTACTTGAAGAAAAGGTTGAAATGGCTAATTTTACTACTTCATTTTAAAGATAATTAAATATATTATAACTATTCATTTATTTTAGGGTGAAGTGCGTTTTTGACCCTATAAGTTGGGTGGAAGTGCAGAAATGACCTTGTAAAATCTGAAAGTGCATAAATGACCCTATATTTTGGTCAAAAGTGCCAATTTGACCCTGGAAACCAAATTCTGGTCGGAAATGACCATTACACCCCTTTGGAAAAAGAAATTTTCAGAAAAATGTTATAATATAACATTACCCTTCCTAAAAAGTCAACGATGTCGGTCAACGTCGGTCAATGTCATCTTTTCATAATTTTTTGAAAATTTCATTTTTTCTAAATTTTTAGAAAAATATGAAAAGATGACATTGACTGGCATTGGCAAGTGGTGTTGACCGGCATTGTTGACTTTTTACCAGCATTGTTGACTTTTTAGAAAAGGAAAATTTCAAAAAATATGCAAAGACGACATTGACCGGCGTTGACCGGCGGCGTTGTCTTTTTACCGGGATCGTTGACTTTTTAGAAAAGAGATATTTTCATAAAATATCTCTTTTCTAAAAAAGTCGACTGTTGTCTTTGCATATTTTTCGAAAAATTATTATTTTTTCTAAAAAGTCAACGCCACCGGTCAATGTCATTTTTTCATATTTTCTGAAAATTTATAAAAATATGAAAAGACGACATTGACCGACGTTGACTGACATCGTTGACTTTTTAGGAAGGGTAATGTTATATTTTCACATTTTTATGAAATTTCTTTTTTCCAAAGGGGTGTAATGGTCATTTCCGGCCAGAATTTGGTTTCTAGGGTCAAATTGTCACTTTTGACCAAAATATAGGGTCATTTATGCACTTTACTCTTTATTTTAATAAATTTAAAATAATGACTATTAAATTAATAAAACTCATCAGACAGACGAATGCCAAGTTTCTAGTACAATCAAAATAAAGTAACCTCTTAATATATAAAAAAATATATAGAAGTAGAATTTCAAAATATATCCTTTTGATATTTTACTACTACTCATCGAGATAAAAATCAGTGACTAATTTTTAAATCATATTCATGTCGTAATTCATATTAATTATTATTTGATATTCATAAGTTCAAAACACCATTGAATTTATAAAAAAACAATCACTCAAATGAATGCTTAAAATGAGAAAAAGTATAACTTTATTTGTTTATTCAACATTAATCAAATAATAATAAAAAGTAAGTAGCTGCCATTAATAAAATATGGATTATAGCATTGAGTATCACTTGAGGAAAGGAAGTTTTGGGTTTTGGGGTTTTGGGATTATTCGTCATGCATGTGAATTGAACATCGTGTAAAATGTAAAAAAAAATGTGGAAAGTGCAAGAGTTAAATTTAGAATTTCTTACCATGTATGAAACACTGGTATTCATTTAAGTTGTTATATGAATGATTGAATTCATGATGATATTCTCCAAAGAAAATATCTCTCTACCAATATAGAGAACCAAATTTGGATTTCAACAAAATCTATATTTAGGATAACCATATGGAGAATCTGTTGGAGCAAAAAAGTTGTCCAAAATCTCCAAAAACAATGAAAATCTCTATTATGGAGAATCTGTTGAACTTGCTCTGATAGGCTGTTTAGTTTTTGGTTTGGGATTTTAGATTGAGTTTAGAATGGCTGGTCAACATTTCTCGACCCTTAACAATACTCCATTAATAAAATGGGCCAATTAAATCGATCACTTAACCCACCAATATGATCGAATTGAAAACTGCCACCATTACAATTTATGAATGACATTTTAGTGTTGTTGTGTTAAGATTGACGTGTGAAATCACGTATCAATCATCATAGTAACGAATCCATAAACAATGTTCCTTTTTCCATCCTAGTATAAGATAGACACTGTAATTTCTGACAATTATATAATGGAATATTTGACCACTAATATCTTCGAATATGTACAACCAAAAATTATTTTAAAAAAGTTTAATATTACATGTTATGATAAATCTAGTAATACACCACGTAATATTATTCTTATTTCTATATGGTCAAGACCCCTAAATATTATAATCACCACGCATCACTTTGGCTAACAATATAACGTTGCTACACTAAACTATTGGTTAGCAGTACTAATTCGACTTGTGAGTTTGAAAGGCTTGCTCCGACGGCGGGCACAGTTCCGTTTGTTTTTAGTAAAAAGAACCTTTTAGGAATTTTCACTTTTTTTCTTCTCATGATCTCAGGTTTAAAGCCTTAATATATCATGCAAACATGAGAAAATATTAAAATAATCTTAATTTTATGACAAAATATACAATTATAATTGTTTGTCACTTTTCTGACGATGACTCGCCAATTTAGGTGTTGATCAGACGTGAAATAACAAAAATACCATTGCTCCCAAAATCAATCTTTTGATTAGACTTGTTTTCTCTACTTCCTCAATTTCTCTTTAAATTGCTTGATTCTCATTTTGGTATGTCCCACTAAAATTTGCTAGATATGTTTCCGGATTAAAATATTCAACCCTGCAACATATAAAAGATCTCCTTTTAGAAATAAGACAAAGTTTTAGGAAAGATTTTATTTCCATAAATTTATGGAAAAATCATCTTTCCACAAATTTATGGAAATGAGGAATTTAATTAGAATAATAAAAACGTAAAGGGTTTTAATTGTAATATTAAACAAATATTCAGCGTGCAGTAGTTATAAAGTTTATGACCCGATTAATGCAGTTTAAAATTTTAATTTTATTCCTTCTAATTTGTAGTTTAAATCTTGATTTTTTTCATTACTTATGGAAAGCTCGTCTTTTAAGAGACATAATTTAAAATAAAAAATTAATTTTGAAATGATATTTTATTTGTTATTGTTGTTTAGAGAGTACTTAGTGCTTTTCATGTGAGCTCTTAACAATATTAATCACGTTATGGGAGAATCACTCCCTAGGATCCGGAATCCATAATTATATTTTTATTGATCAAATTAATTCTACAAACCATTATCCTTAAAAACAAATAAAGAAATTACTATTGAGGTAATTTTGCAACGGCCATATTTTTAATTAAAACTAATCGAATCAAATAATATTTAATTAAAATAAATATAACTAAAATACATATAAATTGAACTAAAATACAGATAAATTGAAAGAAATTATTGAATGTATTATAACTCACCTAAACAGGAAATTATAAAGCTGGCTTTAGCATTGAGTAATGTGTATTGACTGGGAATGCATTAGATTAATACTAAACCGGTATAAGTCAAGATCACTTCAGCATATTCTGTTACATTTCACATTCAAAATTATACTCAAAATAAATTCTCTTCTCGTTTTCATTTTTTCCCATTTGGCATTTATTATCATTATATAATAATATTACAATACTACAGTAATACTCATGTTTAACATATACAGAATAATTTAATTTTTTAATAAACATAAGTTAGTATGAATTACTTATTGTGAAATTATGGGTGTACTTTTCATAACAATTATCTCTGGAAAATTATATATATATATTTTTAAAAAAAAAGTAGAATTTAATTTTTTGATAATACAATTTGAATAATAATATGCACCACTGATTGAAATTCAATATTTGACACGATTAGGCTAATCCATCCTTGATTGTTTCACTTGATTTGTTATATAATTTTAAAAAAAAATTACCCATTGAAATAGTGAAATTTTAATTAGAATGTTAATTAAACAATAACTAAACTAGAAATTTATAGAATCAGATTATATTATTATTCAATAATAAAAAAGGAATGGGGATGTAGCTCAGCTATAGGTCGCACGTTTATTGCGAATTGCACAAGAATAACGTTTGATTGCCATGCCAACCCAACATTGGTATCATTGTCTTTATCTTCAAACTCACGTTAAAATAGTGTGGACTGTAAATTTCATACATTTCAACAAATAAAGTAGAATTGGAAAGTATTTATTTATAAAGAGAAAATCAAATAATATTATGAGCAAAATTTTAAAAGTGAGTCTTTTGAACTTTTAACTGACGAGTGACAAATAAAAAAAGCCAGCGTTACACTAAACAAAGCACGCAAAACATGTTGCATTACATGTTTCCATTCCGCCACTTGTTAGTAATTGATTTTTAGATTATCTCTATATAAACAGAGCTGAGTACATACTGATTTTTATATTATCTCCATAATATAAACAGAGCTGAATACATACTTACTAATTTTTAAATTATAAATCATCCTTTTTACGACTGTATTAATGGGGGTCAGGGGTGGAACCGGGGTGCGAAGGGGTGCTGACGCCACCCCTAGGATCCGGTGGCCCGGAATTTAGGTATAGTGGCCACCGGAATCCATGGATTCCGCCCCTTTGAAAATTTGCAGAGGGTTCCGGCGGGTTCATCCGAGGAAGACGACCGGTGCTATTTTTTATTTTTTGTTTCCTAACTAAACAAAATGACGTCGTTTTGCCCCTAGTGAAACGACGTCGTTTTACTAAGTTGAAGGGAAAAAAGTTGATTGGGGTGAAACCCAATCGGTCCAAGAAGAAAATTGAAACCCTACGTTCCAGATTGTCCAGTGGAGAGAAGAAAGGACTAAAATTTTGTTAGATTGTAGTTTCTCCTCTTCCAGTCTTCCATGTTCGCAACCAATAATCCGTTGTTCGCCGACTCCACCGCTGCGCCGCTCGTTCATCCACCGCGCCACCGCCGTCCATCCGACCGTCTCATAACTCAGCCAGCGTCCGACTCCAAACTTAACACGGTATGCGAGACTTGGATGAACGGGCACGTTCAAAAAATTTACTCTGCTATTTCACCCCCTTGCATGAGCTCCTGGTTCCACCACTGATGGTGGTACTGGTGCTGATGGGTGCCAATGGAGGAGGCTAGGTGATGGTGGTAATGACGAGGGCTTGCGAATTTCAAAGTCATGGTTTTAAGGGTTCATGCGTTGGCTCTCATAACTGCGGTCTTATTTGTCGTAATGACGGATTCACCGATGGTTGGTGTCATGGTGCTCGACGTCGTTGCTTTTGCACTCGTCCTTGTTGATTATATGATGTTAGAGTTAGAGTCTCACATTGGTGGTTGATAGTCATATAACTCAATATATATAATTATGGGTTACCCCTACATAGTACCAATTAGTTTTATGATAGGAGCTCATGATTCTAATATGGTATCAGGGGCAACTATTTAAGACCTGGACCCGAGTTTGGTTTATTGAGCCGATGTGTGGATCCCCTTTAATTTGGCTCGACATGGGTCGTGGAGTATTTCCACGTTGGCACGTGAGGGTGCGTGTTGAAAGATATATCCCACATCAGTTTATTACAAAGATAATGACTTACATATAAGGTCTTAGGTCACCTCCATTTAGTACCGATTGATTTTAAGATGGAACCCCAAGATATATTTAAATTTAATATGGTATCAGAGCCCAAAGTTGGCCGACTACCCCCTTTATGTCCACATTTGCGCGATGATTCATACCGTTGCACGTGAGGGGACATGTTAGAGTTAGAGTCTCACAATAGTGATTGATACTCATATAACTCAATATATATAATACTACGAATTATCCCTACATAGTACCAATTGATTTTATGATAAAAGCCCATGATTCTAATATATGATGTCACTCAAAAATAAAATTGATATATGATGGATTTTAGTTACATGATCTACCTACAATAATGAACCATTAATGCTCCTCTCGTCATCTTTGCTATCAAAATGTTAAATATATTTTATTTTTATTCATCTTGTCGCACCCACTCATCCAATTTTATTTTCCCTCAATTTATATTTGGAAAAAAAACGTTATAAAAAAAATTATACATTCCATTTTTAGGTTCGCACCAACATAATTAATAGTAGAGATAAATAGCATTGTCCATCTTATTTACATTTTCTATAGAGACGTGGTTCTTCGATCAAATCGTATATTGGTGCATGTAATTTTGCGATATCCTAAAAATCTTCTAATTAGAAATTTATGAGAAGATCAAGGCAAAGTCTTGGGAAAGACGGTCTTTCCATAAATGTACTCCCTAACATAAATAAAATTACTATGGTCACACATAATTTTAAGAGTTTGTCTCTTGAAAGACGGTCTTTCCATAAGTCATGGAAATGCCAAGGTTTAACGTATAAATTAGAAGAAATGAAAATAATATTTTTGGGTTGCATGAATCGGGTTATAAACTTTATAACTACTACATGTTGCATAGTAAAATTTTAATATTGCAACTAAACATTTTTACCTTTTATTATTGTAATTTCTTTCTATAAGGCTATGGAAAGACGGTGTTTCCCATGAATTTTTCAACATTTAAAGTGAAAAATTAGACGATCTGTCCATAAACTTGTAAATAAGCCACCATCTCTAAAACTTCCTCTTGCCCATTTACCTTATTCTTGCCAACTATTTATATAATTTGTTCCGCTTTTCAAATGTGAAAAAATATTGGGGAATCAAATTTTGATGGATTTGCTAAAGTTTTTTTTATGAAAGGGGGACTAAAGTTTTTGGGGGCCTAAAAATGGGCAAGGCGGAATTTTCAGTTGTGTCATGTGTCAGTAGTTATTTTGCTCTTTTAGAAAAACAACTCATGTGGTGTTTAATGGAGAAAATAGTTAAAATATACCCCCTTTGATATTTTTTAAGAATACGTCTCTTGAAAGACATTTAAGACGGTTTTTTCATAATCTATGAAAAAAAATCAAAGTTTAGCTTGCAGGTTAGAAGAAATTAAGACAAAAAATATGAGGTGCATTAATCGAGTTAGGAACTTATAACTACTGCACGTTGCATAATAAATTTTTAATATTGCAACTAAAATATTTTACCTTTCTATAATTATAATTCAACCCAATGCCTGTGGAAAGACGATTTTTCCCATATGTGTAATGGGATATATTCACCTTTAATCAAAATGTACAATATATTTTCTTAATTGCATTTTTAATTTTTTTTAAAAGACACCTTTTAGCTAAAGTTGAATACCATTTTAAATTAAAATAGTACCAAAGATGGTAGTACACATTATAAAATTCTCTCAAAGCATAAACGAGAAAGTAAATATTCTTAAATGACAATTTTATTTTTAAAAATAGGAATGTAAATTTTAGTTCAAATTGATATAATTCTGAACATTTACTTTGAAAGAAAGTGTTCATTGTAACAGAAAATCAATTGATTTAACACACCTCCATAAGGAACTTTAGCAAAGCCATCTGAAATTGATTCCCCAATACCCACACATTTAGAAAGCAGAGCAAATGAGAGCATAATATACAGTTCATATTTTAACACACAATTTTTTAGAAATTAAATAAATTTCACTTAATACGTTTAGGCAAATTCTTGGGAAAGACCGTCTTCCTATAATCTTATGGAAAGACGGAGTTTAATTAAAATAGTAAAAGGTATCAGTTGCAATATTAAAATTTTATTATGCAACGTGTAGTAGTTATAAAGTTTATAACCCGATTCATGCTACCCATAGATTTTATCTTGATTTCTTCTAATTTACATTTTAAACCCGTCTTTCAAAAGACAGACTCTATGTTTTATACTCCATATAACAGTTGCGCTCAACAGATAGTGATTTTGATGCACGGTTTTAAGTTTTCGTAAATGTGTATGTAAGTTATCGATTACGTAAGTCTAGTTTAGCATTGGTAAATTATGTCTTCTGGTAATATAATGGATGCACCATAGAAATGAAGAATATGGTCTTTAAATGATAGAATAAGATCATTATTAATTAAAGAAAAAAGTGCTTTTGTAACCCTACCTAGTTGACATAAGTGTCAATATAACCTTCTGATAAATGAGAGTGCAGATATAATCATACATAATTGATGTAAGTGCAATTTTACCCATTCAAACATCCGGTTGTGGTCCGGTGGCGGCGGGGCGCTGGTCCGGTGGCGACGGGCGGCGGTCCGGCGAATTCAATGTCAGAAATGAGGTCTGAGTGTTATATTGGCACTTACATTAATTAGTTATGGATATTTTTGCACTAAAGAGTTCTAAGTTAATACGATTCCTTCATTTTACTTTACAATCATGTTCTTTTCGCACATAAAAACAAGTGTCTTAAAAAACAACAATAGCATTATATTTCATCATAAGTTGGTGAGAAAATAGATAGTTAAATGACCATACTGTTCACAAAACAGTTACTAACGCCCTCTGTCACAGACTAATCTGCACTTTTACTATTTGACAAGTCAACACCGCCAAACTTTGACCACGTATTTGAATAGATATAAACAATAATATTTATCATATGCGATATTGTTGGATTCGTCGTAATAAGTAGTTTCTAAATATTAACTTTTTATTTGTTGATATTATACGTAGTTAAACATATTAACAGTCAAACATATTTTTTTAAGACGGTAAAAAAGATTTTATGCAGCTTGGTCTGGGACGGAGAGATTACTAGCAATAGCACATCATTATTACATTCATTCTCAATCATATTGTTCCCTTCATTCCTCTTCAGCATTCATTTGGAACCTTTCAAATCTTACCCAAAACAGCACCTCAAACAAAATACAAACACCTCTTAAATAGGTTGATTGTAAGTTCATTGATTGTAAGTATGTCTGCATTAGAGGTGTTGTATACAAAAACTAGAGGACTAATATCTATAGTATATATTAAAGGAGATCATTTTTGTCACATGCCTTTTAAACATAGATTTTGCCACTGGTTGCTTGCATAGTTTACCACATCAGCTTTGTGATTTTTTATATAAATTTAATCATTAATTAACCTTACCTCATCTATTATGAAATCATCTTTTCATTTTCCCGTGCAAATCTCATTAATGATATTCTCATAAAATATTGAAAGTTTCATTCTCTACCCACTTTTTCTCTCTCTTTTTTATACTACTCCATTTCATGTTGTTAGGTTTTTCCTTTTCTAAATTCATTTTTTTGTGCTTATGTCACAATTATATGTATTTTTCTTCATTCACTTAGGTTTCAGGCACCTTAATACA
Organism: Rubia peregrina; assembly: GCA_032355705.1. Lineage (NCBI taxonomy): Eukaryota > Viridiplantae > Streptophyta > Magnoliopsida > Gentianales > Rubiaceae > Rubia > Rubia peregrina. Next base: position 10,487 of record JAULKK010315090.1, read on the forward strand.
ATCGCCCTCACCCTCACTATGTGGTTTTATCTTTGAAAAATTATACTCCCTCCGGTCCTCTAATATTGGCTCTCTTTCATTTCCGAGATGATTTTTTTACGTTGGCTCATTCCTATTTTGACAAATACTAGATTATTCTCATCCGCTCAATTTACTTTTCTCTCTTCCGATACAATCTCAACTACTAATTCTACTTTTCTAAAATATTGTGTCATTTTACTAGAGGCCAGTATATAAAAACCAGAGGGAGTACATAAATCAAATAATTTTTACATGAATACGAATATTTGGTCAAAACCAACGAAAAAGATTTATTAATTTTTTTTATTAAAATTATAATAAAAACATAGATGGTAGTAATTTATGAATTAATATAAGTTTGGGCATCACCCCGAGTATTACCTAGTGTAATATAAAATGAAGTTGAGGACCAATTTATAAATTCATAATGATGCCAAAAACTGTCCAAATAGTTATTCTACAACAAAACAATGGCTAGTACAAACCTGGGTTTTTTCCCCAAAACAATTGCTCTACTTATTATACCTATAGATATCCTAGTATTGCAAAAATATACAAATTTTGCTCATCCTTAAAATCTTGCTCTTGTTCATCTGGTAGAAATCATCTAATGAGCTGGAGTTCTCCTTTCCAGTAAAGACTCTAGAAATGCAGAGCACAGTTTACTGAGAGGAGGGAGGCTGTGAGATGGCCCATCGAGAATCGTCTCCCACCTCTTCCCTGACTCTGCAATCGCCATTGTTTCGTCTCCGGTTTCCAGCTTGAATTCGGGAAGGTTTCCATATATCGACGCGTACCCGAACCTCCCTCCTGGAACAAGTACACAAATGGTACTCAGGAAAGTGGAAAAGTATAAACCTTGACATAGAAGTTGCGTGATCGAGTAGGATATATCCGGACCTGTTTCTTCAAGTTCGGTTTGAAACTTTGCCTGGTCGAGAAGTTGGATATGGTTGTGGCGCCCAGATGGATCCAGGATGGCGTATTCATGGTCGCCATTAATGTAGGCGAGAAGTTCGGGACAGCCTTCCAGAAAACTCGAGTCTGCTCGAAGAAAACCTAGAGTCCCGCCTTGTGCCTGAAAAGAGGGAATGAATTCTGCTTTGTTGTAGCTTCTGCTATGTAAGGAAAAGAAGTCGACATGAGAAAGAAATGTCGTCTTACCTTTTTTACGAACCAGGTGGAGATGGGGACGGCTTTGTCTA
>JAULKK010315109.1:0-11712 GCA_032355705.1 Rubia peregrina
TGACTTCTTTGGGAGCTTTTATTACACTTAACACTCGATAAAATCCCTTTTTTTTTCTCGTGGACGACCCCGACTTGCTACTATCTACTTTCTAGTAGTTTGCCGTAATTAGGGCTATAAGTGCTATCTTTGAGAGGCACGATGACGGCCTCCCAACGAGGTCAACCATGATATTAAAGAATGACGGGGAAAGTACTTCTCAAAATGACATAACAGTACTACAACCTCCCGCTCCAGTTCATCTAGTTGTTGCCTACTTATATTATTCTGGCAAATCGAATTGAAGAAGAAACACATGCGCATAATGGAAAATCTAACTTCATACAAAACACCGTGGATCTTAATGAGAAAAATTTGTTGCATAAGGACATGTCAATCATAAGGCCCTTCACTACATAACCCAAAAGGTTACGATATGACGGAAAATCATTTATGGTACAAAAAAGCATGGCCTACAAGTTGAACTCCTTTCCACGAAAACCATCAAACACTACAGATCCTATGGAACACAACTCTGTCAAATATTCTATCAAAGGGGAAAGATAAGTATTAATGTCATTTCCAGGTTGTTTGGGCCTAGAAATCATTAGAGGCGTCAACACATATTTCCTCTTCATGCACACGTACATGGGAATATTGTATATGGCAAGCATAACCGGCTATGACTGTGTTTCAATGACATATTATGGGGTTCATAATATCAGTACACAAAGCCATTCTTAAGTTTCTAGGTTCGGAAGAAAACTTCGGATACATCTTGTTAAAATTCTTTCACTGATCTGCATCCACCGGATGTCAAATCATATCATCATCCATTCACCCCTTATCCGTGTACCATGTCATGTTCTTTGCATCCTTAGCATTCTTAAACAACCTTTTCAGCCTCAGAATAATTGGAAGGTACCAAATACATTTGGCAGGCACCCGCTTCCTTACCGACACAATATGCTCTCCATCGACAACCTTATTTTTCCTTTTCCGATAATGGGGTAGATGACAATACGAGACAAGAAATCTTATTCTTTAAGTCACCCTTATACAAGACATAATCGTTGGGATAAGAATTTATTTTTTCATACTCCATTCCCATTAAACACAAAATTCTCTTAGCCTCATAAAGGTTATCCGATAAACCATTACCGGCTAGAAGTTCCTCATTCAAAAACTTAAGCAACTTATTCACACTAATATTGCTCCATGAACCCAAACCTTTAAAATTAAATAACTCCATTAAACATGACATGACTATGTGTTTCTTCTTGCAACCGGGACACATATGGTTTATCCTTCTCACCTAAAAAGTTAGCCAAAACCTCAGACCTCCCTCTAAATTCATCAACTACCTCCTCACACATTTCATCCAAATTTAGATCTCAAAAAAATTCTCCTTCATTAGTAACTACCACCTCCGGGGGTGATTTTTTCCTATGAAACGTCCACACCACATAATCTGTTGCAAACCCTCTGTTGTAAAAATAGAGCCTTAACATGTCCTTATTATCAGTACGATTTCAATTTCTACAATCACAAAAAGGACATAATATTCGCTTCTCAAAACTAAAAGCATGCTCCAAAAGCTCATCCACGAAACCAACATATTCTTCGCTTACCCTACTAACATTGGCATACACATGATTATGCCTCTCTGTGGCACGATACAACTCTATACATGAATAAATGTGCAACAATCAAAGTTTCAAACAATTTACAATCCTATGCTTAGCTTAAGTCTAATCAAGAAAAAATAATGCACAATCTTTACCATTCAACATTACAATTAGCACATTGAAAACATGTCCTACAATATGACAACCATAACCATGGCATTAGATACCTTAACCTTGAAAGCACACAAGAAACTAATATTAACACTTCAACTACATGCACTTTAACATGATCAGGCACAAAAATTATATATGTCTACAAACAATTATCATTATTTTCCATCCTTAATAGCAATCAAAATATTTTTTAAAACGGTACCTTTTTGGGTCTTCATGGTAGAGCATTCAATGTTTTCATCCACAAAAAAAAGTCATTAATGAACTCATCAAACCAAAAATACCACTTTTTACCCGCCAAAAGAAATTGATAGGTGAGCATTAAATGCACTCCCAACACCGATATATTAACCAAAATACCGGTGCTATTATTATTTTTCATAAATATACACCAGTTCTAGCCCTGGAACCTTTTCTTAAACATAGTACCAGTGCTGGAAAATTGTCCATTCCTGTTTTTTTTAATAACATAGGCACCAATATGATTAGAAATTGGTACTGGAAAATTATTTTTCAACATTTCACACATTTGAACTGGGTTATAAATACTGGTATCTTAGGTGTTGGTGCTTTTCGAATATCAATTTCCATCTTCATCGCCTTCCACGCACTGGTCCCAACATCCATATAAAACTTTATGGTGCTTTAGTAAAGAAGGGCACCAGTATCGTCACAATTTACTGTTACTACCAGCGCATATGATGTTACTTACACTGATATTGTTGTCTCGTGGTTTTTTACCAGTGCCTATCTACCTGTTTTCCAGTAGTAGTGGGACAAAAAAGACATGAGTACTAATGGATAAAAAAGAGTTGGAGCACTAAGCAGACCTCTCTAATCAACAAAGCACCAGCATTTTCCATATCATCATGTAACTCTATGGCTCAGGCTATCATCGCACCATCATTAATCACCTGAGGAGTACCATACTCGTCTAACACAATATTCCTTCCTAAAGTTCATTCATTTGATTATAACATAATTCAAATTAACAACCAAGAACCTAAAGTAAAACATTAAAAAAATTATTGACTAGATTTCCAATCCTAAGTTTTCATACTGCAAATAATTTTATAATTAAAAGCTTCATAAAGTAATTATCTTTGGGGTCGAGGGTGAGGCCAACAACATTAACAAATTTATCGATTCCTACTTACATAGTAGCTAGACTTTTGGTCAAATGTAATATCTTTAGCCGAAGCCTTCTTACCAAATGTACTCCTTTGCTGGGTTTGGTGGGAATACAGTTGAAGTTTTGTCCTTGCAACTTGTTCGCCTTCCGGCATCTCAAACCACCCGCTGAAAAACAACATTAAAACACTTAAATTTTAACAGAGAAACCATCTAAAACAGGGAGAAGGATGAGGTTGAGTGATAATTAACCTGCTTGGAGGTAGAAGCGAGGATTATAGCTGTAGAAATGGCATTTATAGAAGCCATTTCGGGTGTGGATAAGGAAGAAGGGCTTAATGAGAGGAAAAATAATGTACTAGGTCTTTAAATATAGAGTAAAAGGGAGGTTTATGAAGATGAAATGGAGGGAGACAAGATAGCGGAAAGCACATGAAATATGCAAAAAAATACAATACCTTCAATGTCACCCGGAGTAGTACTCTTCAAGCGAGGAATGCCATTTAAACTGAGAGCAGAGGTTCATTTTCTTTGCTGATCTCTTTGCCGCACAAGGTTCCCGGTTCTTTAGAACTCAAACTCAATCAAAATCTTAGAATGAAATAAGAATGAATTGGGATTTGGGATTTAGGGTTTGGGAGGATAAAATGGTCAATACTCATTTAAACTTTTTTAAAAGAGGGGGTAATATCAGTCATTTCAACTAAATCCGACTAATACCCAATTTATCAAATTTTCAGGTGAGACCAGGGGCATATGTGCCCTTTCGAAAAACCGGGGACCATTTATGCATAAACACAAGAACTGTGGGGTATAAATAAGCACTATTCATTTTTAAATGAGGGGTAAAGCAGTCTTTTCAGCTGAGTCCGACAAAGGCCATGGTTGACCAAATTTTCAGGTGAGACCAGAGGTATATGTGCACTTTCGAAAAAGTGGGGGGTATATCTCCACTAACACAAGAACTGGGGGTTTAAATGCACATTATTCTTTATTTTGAAAGGTTTTTGTAATTATAAGTACGTACCTGATTGTAATAAATAAAAATAAATATCAAATCACGCAGTTAGTCATATTAATTATAAAAGGATCATATTTAATGGTTACTTGGTCGAAAATAAGACTTTGAGATAAAATAAATAATTTTTTGTTTAAATATAATAACATGATTATTTAAATTAGGCCAACAAATTATGTGGCCATTGATCTCTTTTCATCGTTCACTTTTGGTCTCTTATTTTTTGAACACTTTTGGCCCATCACCTTACAGAATTGTTGAGTCGTGGAAATTCTGTATGGTCAAAGCGTTAATTCTAAAGTTGCTAAAAATGACTTTTCATCTTGTTTATTTCACAAACGCAGCTCCCTTAATATTTTTAATTACAACTAAGTCCCATTTATTTTAACTACAACAACCACTCCCCCCTCTACATCATCTTCTTCCTCTTCGATCACCAATTTGCCTCCTCCTCCTTCGCCACCGCCATTCTTGAAATCTTTGGTAGGGAGCTTGGTAGTGCAGGGGGATTTTGTGAGAGTGGATAGAAGCCCGAGTTAGAGAAGTGGGTTATCAGAGCTAGATGAAGAAATGGAATCCAATGGAACTCTGATGGCTTCCGCAACAGCGATACGACGTTATTTCCAGCGTCGCCATTGTTCTTTCCACCGAGTCCGAATGTGAATTCGAAAGAAGATAATTTCATCTATGGAATCTGGGTGGGTTGAAGCTTGAGAAAAAAAAATCCATGTAATGATGCAAATTACTCATAGTGCAAACACGAGTCACATGCCTTTTCTAAAGGTTGGAAGCCTAAAGAACACCGACGACTATGAAGCTGGGATGCACTACTCTTCCCCCACCACCACCGCTGCTCAATGTGGGTTATTTAGACGAACCGCCGGTTCACAAAAATATGAGAACTCGGCCGGCGATGAGGTGCTTCCAGTGAATGTCTAACGTTCTTCACACTGTCATTGGGTCCTGAAATGCGGTCTTGTTGATGCTTCGGTGGCGGTGAGTGTGGTGAGGCGGGGTTCGGGAGTGGGGAAGGGGGAGGGGAAGGGGTAAAGGAAAAAAGGGAAAAGGAAAAATGAAAAATGAAAAAGAAAATATTAAAAATGTCTATTTTGCCCTTAAAATTGATGCTTTGACCTCATGGAATGGCCATAGATAAATATTTATGTAAGTTGAGGAGCCAATAATGTCCAAAAAAAAGGGTCAAAAGTGAACAATAACAAGAGTTTAGGGGTCAAAGAAACCATTTGCCTTTGAAAATATGACTCCTCCAAGGAGTACTTCAGGTCGATGGTTTTTCCCCCATACACTTCCTTTGTCCAACTCACTTAGACACTTTGACTTTTAGTAGTTGATTTGAAAAATATTTTATCCTTAATATCTTTCATGAAGAATAATTAAAACTTGTGAAAAATTGATATTTTGAAAATATATAATTATAACAAATGTAACAATTAATGTATCACATAATAATATATATACTTATACAACAATTCAGTGTTATGGTCAATGTTAAGAAGTTTTTACTAAATTAACAGTAAAGTTGTAGTTTAAAATGTGATAGATGGAGTATACAAATTATATTATAAATGATTAAAATTAAAAATGATGGTTCAATCAGATTGAGTTGATTGAATTATTTTTATATTTTGGTTTCACGAGTTAATAAATTTAAGCACTAAGAAAGAATATGAAAATATAATTGTCGTATTAATTCTTAAAACACTAACTTCTCTCTTTCTCGTTAATAATGTCATGTTAAAAAAGACTAAATTTTTTATTTGGGCCCCAACATATTTTATAATAACTTCCTTGGTCCCCACTTCCAATACTGTCCTTATTCGGCCCTTAACATGTTGAAAACAATTTGTTTGGTCCCCGTTCGATTTTCGGGCAGTTTTCCATCAATACATGTCACGTGACCGACACGTGATATAATTTTCCGGCAATCCCAAGGGTAAAATCATAATTTTGCCCCTGAATTGAAAATTTGAAGAAAAAAGAATCCCTGCTGCGCGCGTGAAGACACACGTGGAAAATTTGGCCTAAAACATGCGCGTGAAGAATCCCTGCTGACGCGTGCATCTGACACGCGTATGCTCCGGTGCCACCGCTATGTTCCCTTGCCAAGAAGATGCAACAGCAGCGCGGGGAGTGTGAAAACTAGACGGCGGGCATCGGAGAAAAATCAGGATTGGGTCGATTGAAGAGAGCATGAACGAGAACGGGAATGATTCGAGTAGCAGAAACACCGTTTGACTTGTGAGAGGAGAATACGATGCCAGAGATGATGCCGTTCGACTTGCTTCTCGATGTTGTAATGGTCGAAGTGGAAGACAAGGAGGTCCGGCACCGGGTTAGGAACAATTCGAGTTTGGGGTGGGTGAAGAGGGAGGCGGGGGGAGGAAGAGTGGTAGCGGCGGGTCCAATGATTCAAGGCAGGAGTGGAGAGATGGCCGCGGGGTGGGTGAACGATTCGAGGCAGGAGGTGAACGATGGGCGCCGCCCGTGAAGAGTGGCAGCGGAGGCGCCATTCGACTTTGGGGTGGGCGAAAAGTGTCAATGGTGGTGGGAAGAGGTGAATGTTGTGATCGGCGGTAGCAGGGATTCTTTTATTTATTTTTTATTTTTTCAATTCAGGGGTAAAATTATGATTTTACCCCTGATCATACTGGAAAATTATGTCACGTGCGATGTTTTGCTGGAAAACCACTTGGAAACCGAACTGGGGACCAAAAAAAATATTTTCAAAATGTTAAGGGCCGAATAGGGGCAGTATTGGGAGTGAGAACCAAAAGAAGGTATTCCAAAATATTTTGGGCCCAAATAAACAATTTAGTCTAAAAAAATAAGCCGTCAATGATGTAAATGTTACAAAATTCAACCATTTTATTAATTAATTAGCAAAACATTACAATTTGAGTGTCTGACCTCGTGGAATGTAACTCGACCGGATCAACAAGTATGTATCCATACTGACCCAAATCAACATCCAGAGTCTGATCCAGTCACATTAGTAAGTATGATGATTAGAATTTTTTTCTCCATGTAAAGTTGCGTAGGCTCGCCAAAGATACATGTTGGAACCAGAGCTAATCCATCGAAAAAGCTAGATTTGACTACACTTTTCATACAAACATCATAGCAAGCTCAAAGCGAAGGTTTCATTCCTTTTTCGAAAGATCTGACCATCTCTAATAAATTGAATCACCTTTGGGAAAAATGCAGGAGATACTATTTGTTTGTTGGTCGTTGAAAGTGTGTTTCCGACAATGTCTGTAATCTTAATCGGGTTGGACTATCCCAAATTGATCTTACCAGAGCAAAAGGGTCTCACAAGACTGAACAATCTAAACTAGTTGGAGCCTATAAATATGGTCGGAATCAATTTAATTAAAATCCAGAATTTCAGTTGTTTAACGACTATTAATATCTAGTTTAAATTAGTTGACTTTTGACAACTTTATAGTATTTATAATGGCACCACTGACATTAATGCAACATAGAAAACGGTGATGACAAAAGAAATCGCAAGCGTGGTTGGATTTTATTTTTAAGCCATAATAATGCAACTCTGGGGGGAGAGGGGATTTGAATCCGGGTTGCACTTGGTCGGGCACATTGCCCTGCTCATTTGGACAAACCCAAGTGGTTAAAATGATTGGATTAGTGGTGATCGAAGCATGGTAGTAGAGCTTGTCAAATGCAGTGGATAAAACACCCGAAAGAGACAAAATATTAAAGCAACAATTTAACAAAAAAATTATTGAAATAATATATCATTATCCTGGAACAGTTGACTTCAATAAATTTTATTATACCAGCTAAAAAATTAGCTGAGGATATTTATCAATAATTTAAGAATATTTTTGAAATATTTTCTAAGACAGAAGTAATTTTACTTAAAAGTGAATACTTAAATTGTCTATTTTTCCAAAAATTAGTATTTTCAAAAACATACTCCCTCCGTCCCAGTTTAAATTGCACACTTTCTATTTTGGGTTGTCCCACCTTAAATTGAAATCTCTGAAATCTTGCCATTTTTGGCCCATTTGACCCATAAGAAAATGACAACTTTGCCCTTGTTCTTTGAAAATTTTACCAGTTTTTTTCACTTTCCATGCCATTAATTAGGATGATTAATGAGATTGGAATAGTGCATGTGTTGATGACCATTCACACACATTCATTCACTTTTTCCCATTCAATTTCCACTCTCTTTTCTCCCCACATTCACTCACTTCTTCCATCTCTCCCCCTTTTCACCAGCTTCCCACATTTTCTTTTCTTCTCCTTTCATCTCATCATATTCTCTTCTCTCATTATATTTCTCCATTTTCTTTCAAAATCAGATGCGTCCGATTCTTCTGCTCACGATTCTCCTCTCATTTTGTGTTTTTTCCCGAATTTTGTTTAAATCTGAGTTGACTTTTATGTTGTTGGTGTTAAATCTTGGTTATTCTAGGATTTGTTTGTTGGATCTGGGTTTTTGAGAAGTCTTAGTATCTCTTCTTGTTGGATCTGGGTTTTTTTAAAAAGAAGTATGAGTATTTTTTCTTGTCGGATCTGGGTTGTGAGAATGTCGTCAGCCACCGTGGCGTCGATCTTGCCGACTCCCAATGTCTACAAGAATTACTCTGACATTCCTACATCGGTTCCGATCAAGGTTAATTTCTATACAGCCGTATGCCCCTTTTTTAACATTACAACGGGATTTAATGATGTATAAAATGGGTGTTTTTGTTTCTTTTTTTGCAAGGCCTAACCCTAAAAGTTCACGAAAACTTGGATGTATACATTGTGTTTAGATATGCTGTTACAGGCATATAGATACATAGATGATTTAGTCTTGAAATATCTTTAGAAATATCTCTGTAATCCTACAAATTGCCTCCCTATGTGGAGTTATTTCGATGTAAGCCTATTGACACCACTTCATGTACGCCAATTGGGGCAACAAATGATCTTTAATAGAAAAGGGTCGGGAACCCTATAAACCCAATTTAACTTTTAAAAAAACAAGACAACAAAAAGGCAAAGTCTTGAGAAATATCATCATTCCATTAAGCCTATGGAAAGACATGGTTTAATTATAATAATAAAAATGTAAAAGCTTTTAGTTGCAATATTAAAAATTTATTATGCAATTAAAAATTTTATCTTTATTTCTTCTTATTTACATAAAGACCGTCTAGACATACTCAAACAAAAATGCCTTCTTTTCAGTCAACATTCAACAGCATGTTAACATGTTATGCCATTCAGAAAAGAGAGATACTTTCTTTAATAAAACCAAATCTAGCAAGCTTTCACCGTGTACAACGTTTTGCATCGCACTGGCCAAAGTCCTGCAAGAAACAAAGTTACAGCTGATCACATCCATATCCAGAGAGAAAAACAGAATGCAGAACTTGTTCATACACTAACCAGACCTACTAATCATAATAAAATGGAGCACACGTACCCACATGGCAAGCTGAATTGTAGGACTCGCTGGTCCGACATCTTCAGTTGCTGATACCAAAATAAGAACTTGTCAGCACTTCTTTGGAGCAATCAATCAAACACCTTGGGCAGAGCAGAAGAGAGACACTAGTTCCATCGCTCGCAAGACTTTTTTGTTAATATTTTAAAAAAGAAAACAGAGATTGGTACCTGGGTCATGTGGTATTGAACCATCATCATCCCTGCATACGCAGAAGTTACTATGCGACGATAACAGAATGAAATCGTTTAAAAAAAATTTCAAGGGTGTTACCCCGGTTGACTGGTGCGACTAGATTGGCTGCCACGGTGTGCAGCGGCGGAACCAGGGGCAAATACAAGGGGCTAGGTTAATTTTTTTTAAATTTAAAATATGAGTCAGTCTCTTGAAAGACGGTCTTTCCATAAGTGATGAAAACAATCAAAACTAAAATATACAGTAAATAAATTGCACAGTAAGAAATGTAAATAAGATATATGGAGTATTATTCAAACGGCAAAAAATTGGGAAAGACCGTCTTTCCATAAGTTTACAGAAAGACGGAGTTTAATTAAAATAATAAAAGTTAAGAGATTTTAGTTGCAATATTAAATATTTACTACGCAACGTGTAGTAGTTATAAACTTTATGACTCGATTAATACAATTCAAAAATTTTATCTTGATTTCTTTTAATTTGCAATTAATTTGCAATTTAAATCTTGGTCTTTCCATGACTTATGGAAAGACAATCTTTCAAAAGACGGACTCTAATCAAACAATTGAAAGGAATTAAAAACAAATACAATCTAATTTTACATTTAATATTTATTCAACGCATAAATATCATAATCTATATATTATTGCATTTTCCCACCATATACATCTATTAGATTCACTTGTACAAATAGAAGAAAAATAAATAAAGAATAAATACTCCGTATGATACAAAATACAGTATTTAATAGGAGTAAGGTAAGATAGGTGAGTAGCAATTATGGCGTCAGAGGTGCTTTAAAAAGAAAGCATTAAAGTTGTCAGATAAGTCAAATCTTATGAAGGAAAGACTTGTACTCAATATTTTTAAAAGTAAAAAAAACTTCATTGAAATTTGCTCCATCATCTTCGTCATCATAAACGCGCGATTTTCAACACGAAAATTGAGAGTGAAATCACCGTTCTTGAAAATTCTACGAATTAATTCCAGCAAGTATTGAAGACTTAGGGGTGGCGGATTTTCTGAATCTGAAATTTTTTGGCCAACTCAATACCTGAAAATTCATGGTTGCCTAATCCTAGGGTGGCTGGCCCACCCCCTCGCTCCCCTAGTTCCGCCCCTGACGGTGTGACTGATTGTGGCCCTTGAATCTTCTCTGCTTATTATGGCCCATATCGTCGGACTTGCTCCGCCGCTCACTCACATTATGACACCCAATTTTTGCGTGTTTGAGGCAGTATTTTGAGCAGGAAATTTTGTAGGTTAGGAGATGGGTGTTAAGGTGATGGTCCAATAGTATTTTAATAAGTGGCAAATAATTTAAGGAAAAAATGAAAAAAGAAATTAGAAATAAAAAACTACCTTTTAACTTTACATCCATATACACTTGTCATGATACTATTGGACTATCACCTTAACATACTTATTCTTCTAACGTACAAAATTTTCTGATATTTTGAGAGCAGGAAACCGCAGGTCCGGGGGTGAAAATAGAAACTACCATCTAGTTTCGCTTCAGAGCATCTCCAATGGGTTTGTATTTTGTGGGATGAATTTGGGGAAGTGTGGGATGAAATTCTACAATGAGGATGAATTTTGGGGAATGGGTGGGAGAAGAGAACACATTAGACATTGTATGGATTTTGGGGAATGGGTGGAGAGACGAGAACACATTAGACCATGTTTGTCCATGATCCAACCCAACCAAAAAATCTAATTAAATATTATCTCTCATTCATGCACATACACAACTTCTCATCCAACCATTTTATTTCTTTTTAAAGGTTTATCAATGACCCAACCCAACCGAACACTTCAACTCTTTATATAATTTTTAATACCAAATATAAATAGCATATTTTAAATTATTAATTATTAACTAGATGTAAGGCAAAGTCTTGGGAAAGATCATATTTCCATATGCATATGGAAAGACGGGGTTGAATTAGAATTATAGAAAGATAAAAAAAATTAGTTCAATATTAAAAATTTATTATGCAACATGTAGGAGTGATAAGTTCATGACCCGATTAATACAACCCAAAATTTTTATTTTTATTTCTTCAAATTTGCAGTTTAAACCTTGGTCTTTCCATAAGTTATGG
>JAULKK010315148.1:0-11711 GCA_032355705.1 Rubia peregrina
ATCAACCAGAACTAGCAATTCCTTCTCCATCTCACCTAATATTGATTTTTCTCCATTTTCAATAAGTTGTTAATTGATTCTTCAATCTCTCTTCTGAGTTCATCAACCAGAACTAGCAATTCCTTCTCCATCTCACCTAATATTGATTTTTCTCCATTTTCAATAAGTTGTTAATTGAAAATGATGTTGTTTGTATTAACAACTTTTAGCCACATGTCATACATATTTTCTTTTGCAGTCTAGATCTCTTCATCGCTCACAACTTGGCGTTCATCATCACTGGTGATGTCGTCAGAACTTGTGTTGGAACATACAGTCTTGTCTCTCTTTAACATGTGGAACATACATTATCAACATCTTATCCATCGTGAAATTTTGCTCCAAATGCCAAATAATTTCTTGTAAGCTCTTCTTCATCTTTCTCATCTTATTCATCTTCACTTCATGAGGTGACAGATCATTTCCGTTGCTTCTTTCGATTATTATCACATTCAGCCTGGATGTATGAAAATCCTTCACATTCTCTACAATTAATTCTTCTTGGTTTATTTGCTTTACCACCTTGATTTCTAGAGAACTACTGCTTATCTTATTCCGTGCATGTTCAACGATTATTTCCAAATTCTAGTGCCCGGGGATTGATATTGCCAAATCTCTCTTGTGATTTCTTGTTCACCACCTTCTTCAGCATTCTTAAGAAATTCTTAGTAATGAGAGCAAGTTCTTCAACACAATCATCATTGTCGGATTCATGGTTGACCCGTGATGATGATACTTTGAAGGCCAACTCTTTTTTATCTTTGTTTGCAGGCTATTCCATTTTCATCTCATACGTCTTTAGTGATCACATTAGTTTATCCAAACTCATGGTGGCTACATCTCTAGTTTCTTTTATTGCTGTAACTTTCAGTGCAAATCTTTAGGGCAATGATCTCAAAGTTTTTTTACCAATTTTGATTCCTAGTAAACTTTTTTCCAGTTGATATGCCATATTGGAGATATGTCTGAGTTTCCCATTAAATACAGCAATAGTTTCATCCTCCTCCATTTTCAGTTCTTCGAAATTTTAGCCAACATCTGTAGTTTCGATTCTTGTACATGACTCATTCCTTCATGCACAGTCTTCAAAATATCCCAAGATTTATTTGTCTGATAACATGTAGAGATAAGTTTAAACTGATTTTCATCCACCGGTTTGAATATAGCGTTCAACACTTTTGAATTTTCCAATGAAGGCTTTAGTTCATTTGGGGTCCAAGTTGACTTATCTTTGAGCTTCTGTTTTTTCGTACTTGGTTCTCCTTCTTTCTCCTTTGAGCTAGATTCAGCATCCACGGTTGGATGACTCCATTTTGTTTCAACAAAATGCCAAGCCAGTTTATCCTGTGAGTTGTTAAACACTCTTATGCGTTCCTTCCAATAATCGTAGTTAGTTCCCTCCAGCAATGGTGGCCTAGACACTGAAGCTCCTTCTTTGGTCGCCATGGTAAAACTGGATCACACTTTCCTTGACACACCTAATTCAGCTCTGATAATAATTGAAATTTGGTTTTTACTTAATTAGCTTATTTATTACATCCATGTTCCAACATAACCACAAAGAATGTAACAAAATGGGAAAAAATACACAAGACTTGGTTAAGCAGTTCGGTGAAATTCACCTATATTTGCGGGGTTTGGCCCAATTCAGAATAAATCCACCAATTAGAAAGATACGTTACAAAGTACATCTCACAATTTACTTATCTTCTAATTATTAACGTGTGAATTCTACAAGCTCCCTTTGCTACCGATCTGCCTTGATCAGATTCCCTCTGATCTTCTCCTCCCAAGTAATTAAGGTATACAATTATGAACTTGATCAACAGGTTACGGTATGTTGGAACATATTTCTGCTGGCTCTCGCAGTACTCTCGGAAAGATAGAAATCTGTATGCAGATTTTCACAGTTAAAGTCGTGAGTTATGCATCCGTGATGTCCGCTATAAATAGTCCCTTGAGAAGATCAGAATTCTTCAAGATTATATCTACAATATTCCAATTCCATATCTGATCATGAAGCATATCCATATCCCATAGATAAAGGAATTTTCCCTATCTCATAATATTTCATAAATTCAATTCTATAATTATACGGATTTTCCATAAAGACATTATGCTTCAAATACACACCTAAATCAATATTAATTGCACAATCTCCAATTTTCCATAAATCAATATCACCGTAATATTCTGTCATTGATCAAATCATTTTTAGTTTCATCTTTCCATATTCTAACAAAGAATGTTTTTCTCTTTACAAATACTTTACAAATACGACTATCGCCGCTATGGCGGCTATTAAGCCTGCCACCAGTAAAAAAAAACTCCCTTTAATTGATTGATGAACCACTGGACATTAAATGGCTAGTTTGGAATCTCAGAGGTTTAGAAACTTCACTCGATAGGCTTAAGAACTTATTAAGATCCATAACATAAAACTGCTCTTTATAATTGAACCAAAACATAGTCAGTCACAGGGGGGAGAATGCAAAGTCAAAGTGAACTTTAGGCATTGCTACTGCTCTTAGGTTAGTAACCTATAGTTATTCTAGGATATAAACTTTCACTTACAGGTCATTAATTAAAGACTCAAATTCGTAAATCATAACCGGAATAAAAAAACCAAAGGTTTCATAAAAATACATGCATCCGCAAACAGGAGATATTACTGACTTCACAAATGTTATAGTAAATAACCAATTGCAGGAAATCTTCCCAGTTGGGAACACATTCACCTGGACCAATGGTAGAAAGAAACAAACTCTTTAAAGACTTGAAAAGGCCATAGCTAGTGCAAATTAGTTACAAATGTTCCCCAAGAGTTCTATTCAAACACTGAATAAGCTAACCTTAATTAGATCATTCACCTCTACTCCTAACCATAGGTAGCAGCATCCCTTTCTCCTCAAAGCCTTTTAGATTCCTAGATGTATGGCTAACTACACCCGAGATAAAAGATCAGATTAAGGAACACTGGAATCTTTCTATCTCAGAGACTGGAATGATAAAACTGCTCCAAAAGCTTAAAAGACTGAAAACCATACTCAAACTATGGAACAAAGAAACTTTTGGAGACATTAATTACAACATTAATGTTTCTGAAGAGGAACTGAGGATACATGAGCTTTCACTACAAGAAAAATGACTTTTTTACTTTGGCCCTTTTACTTTAGTTTTGAATTGTGCCAAATAACCGAGATAAAGGTTCTTTTATCTCGTTTTTATTAGAAACAAAGTAATTTTTTCCTCGGTTAAAAAAATAAGGTAAAAGTTAGGTTTTTTACCCTCTGTTGTTTCTTAACCGAAGTAAGAAAAAAGCTATAAAATTGAAGTAAAAGATGTATCCGAACGGTATACGGCGTCACAAATGGTGATCAATGAAATGGCCAACCTCACATTATGTGCCGATAATATCGATGTTAGATGCAAAGGTTGGCCGGTGTCGTAACCGGTTTGAATTTATTAAACAAGTGTGGTCCTGAAAATTATTTGCTTGTTGGAAAATGATTGAAACATTTTTTCCATTACACTAGTTTTATTTTGTCCATGAAAGTAATTTTAAAAAAAATTGAATGCTAGGTTTAAAATTTGAGACAATCAATAGATATGAAAATAACAAAGTTATCAATGCATTAAATCTTAGGCCAGTAGAATAAACATGAGATATTCCCAACAATGAATATTTCAAAAACATTATTAAACAAATATTCGACATAAAAATAATTTTGTTTTTTTTACTCAATCAATCAAGGAGTAAAACTCTGTCAAGATCCAAGAATGATAACCTTGAACAACATGGGCCTGAAACTATCTAACAACTCGAAGAAGATTGTGTCCCCAATCCTCAGGTTGTGGTCACTAAGAAACTTTCCAAAACCCTTTGGCGACAGAAACATTATCCTCGTGTTCCCCAAGTAGTTCATGTGTCACTGTCTTCCATGGCACCTCGACACAATTGGGGTCTTGATATTGGTAGGTGTGGTACGATGTGCCTGGAGATGTACTAAGTTATAAAGATAAATATACAATTAGTATATATGCAATAATGTAAATAAAATGTTAAATGAAAATTAAAATACATGTGTAACAGGTAGGACTTACCAATATTGGAAAATAACCGAAGTTATGCTACTTCAAGGTGTAGCTGAAATGTGAATTAGAATTGTAAAAGTAATACTGCGAGAAATCCTCCTCCAAATCGCGAGCAATCTACAATGGTAAATGAAAGTGTTACTAATTATATAGGAACATAAGCAACCTAAAAAATAAATGTAGCAATCTAAACAAAAATTGTTCACCTCAATTTGGGATCGACTTGCTGAACCTTCATTGTTAGCCATGATTCCTAAAATTCATAGCACTCAAATGAAATATTAGTAATAATTGGAATTATATAAAATACGATGATTCATTCAGATTAGCAAGGAAACTGGTACTGTGCGACCTCGATCTTGGTTTGCAAACGCAGTTGGTTAGAACGACAGCACGTGAGGAAAGTCGCAACGAACTTCGATCATACGCAAGTTCATGAACGACACAGATGTACTATGTTGACCAAAAATCGATCAAGTCTACACCATAACTTATTTCTAACTGACACTACATTCAAAATAAAATCCTAAACAACTATGAATGATTGACATGAAAGACTGACTTCGATTACAAAGTTGGTAAGATCAAATGGTAATCGACAGGCTACCGACACCGCATTCAAAATAAAACACAACCACTATGAATAACCGGATGGAAAGACTGAATTCAATTTTAAGTCAATAAGACCGAATGGTAACCGATAGTCATTCGACACCGCGTGTATCTAAAAATATTACATAACCAAAATGACAAATATAAGGATTCTAACACACATAGCAACCCAAATTGATAGATATTATCATTCAACAACAATCATGACATGAAGTTGACTTGAAAAAACAACAAAGTTCACAAACCTCAATTTCGTAAAAATGAGGAAGTAAAATATAGAGCAGCGAAGTAATTCAAGTTGAAGTAAAATTTTGAACATTGAAGTAATTCAAGTAATAAAAAGCAAAAAAACATACCTTATGGATGAGTGAAGGAAGTGGTTGCGAACCCTTTGGAATTTGAGGGAAAATTAAGAGTTTGAACAAATTCTAATATTGGCTTAAATAAATAAATATATATATATATACATCATGAAACAACGTTATTTCCATTTATGGGGAAATTCGCCTCAGAGGTGCGACGTAGATTGCCTATCGGTTGGACCGAGAGGATTATAGATGGATGATAAACGTTGGTCATGTTGAGTCTAGGCCAACTTTCTTTGGTCCACTACGATAAGAAAATACCATAGTGAATAAGCCCAACTAGGTTTTTGACATTAATAATTATTTTCTCCCGCACAACCAAATTTTCTAATTTGATCAATCTGATTTCAAACAAGAAAATACTAAATTGATCGCCTTACTATATTTAAATTTTCCTAATAGGAGATTAGGAGGAGCCTTTGGGCCAATATTTTAACAAGACCTCAAATGCATGTATTTCTTAAGGAATTTAATATTTTTGTATTATGTTTTTTTGGGTGGATTTCTAGGTTTCGATAGGTTTACATCATAAGAGGTTAAATGATATATTTTTTTTGTTTTCTTATTTAAATCCTTCATTTTGTAGCCTAATATGAGCCAAATGGATTTTTGTCTTACGAGCGTCTAGATCTTGTTTTGTGGGCTTATTTGTAAATTGCTCGTAAGAACATCTGAGTAGGTTAATGAAGGTCAGTTGCGAAATTGGTACATCACTGAAGGCCACGAGTCAAAGTGTGGTAGAAGATAGAAGGGTCAAAGAAATATAGCCAAGTTCGAAAGCGTCGAAGAAAGTTCACGAGACTTGTAAAATTCACAGCCCATGCAATCCTCCATGCCACAAGGAAAAGGTCCAAGAGACGGGTCGTGCATATCTACATGATCCGTGCACTCAGAAGCCAAAGAATCAAGGTCCAAACAATGTGGCGTGAAAAATTGCATGGCTCATCCACTCAGTTTAGGAAAAACACGCTTCCAGATGATGCCACGTGTGATACTGCAAGTGACGTGCAAACCTGCACGGCCCATGCTACGCTGGCACTGGGGTTTTCCAACTTGAACTTCTTAAGGCGCATTTATCATACACTATGTAAATAGCCTACCGCCTCCTATGGGTTAAGAAACTAGTTAGTTTACATTTAGTTTGTTAAGTAGGAAGGGAGACTAGGAGACTTCTCTCTAGGGTTTTCTCTCTTTTCTATTCATTTACGAGAAAGACTCATATGAGACCGTCTCACCATAACTTATGGTGAGACAAGGTACAAACTAAAATTTTACAAATTACATAAAACACCCCATGTCATCCTCATCTTTAAATAATTATACGTAAACTCTCCGTCTCACCATAAAATTAGGTGAGACCGTCTCACCCAAGTCTTTGTATTCATTTACAACTTAAATTCATTACCTTTATTCCAATGATGTCCATAGATCAAATGTTAGTAGAGTAGTTTATTTCTTATGGTACTTATTTGTAAGCAGGATTAACATTGATTTTTGAGACTTGTTAGATTCATCCTATTTTCTATGTATTTAAAGAATGTCTTACTTAATTTTTGGTTCAGTTTATTGTTGGGATTTATGCTATGAAATATATTAAGATGCACACTTATTTTATTTCTTGCATGATACCATACCAGGATTTAAATGCTAATTTGAAAGTGTTAGATTATTAGCGATATGGTAGTCTTATGAGTACCGAGAGGATGTGCGCGTTAGATCCCCTTTGTGAGTGCCGAGATGGTAATAGACAATAATCTTAATTGGCTAGCATATGAAGAATTTCATATTAGGAGCATCGGACCTACTGTGTTGACGTTATTAAATGTTAACGGGAAAAACCATGGCTTAACCGATAAATGAGAATTCTTAGTTTGTAGCGACTAGGGTGATGCATACTTAAGAGTTATCATGAGGTACTGATGTCCTCTCTTTTTAGGTCTAGGATATGTGCCCATAGTGGAGGTTCCAGTTCTGTGATTGGATTCTCGTTTGCATCTAACTGTTGCAACCAACGCAAGGTGGTCAATAGAGAAGCAGGCCCGTAGCAAGTAACGGAGGAGGTGAGATGTTAAGGAGGGGACATAACTAGTTGTGTGATAGAGAATGGGTGTTCTGGGAATTAAAATATTTACACTATGTGATATAACATGAAAATAGGTTGATAGTTACTTATGTGAATTAGAGTCTAGGATCAAATCTCTATGTCAATTAGGTGATGCAAATAGACCCACAAGATTAGTTAATCCATCTTTCATCTTGTTTAATTTTGAACACAAAAAGGCCCTATTTTTATTACTATTAGCTATTCGTGACATACAATTGGGGTGACGGGCAAGAATGAATTGTGTTTGGATAACCCTTAGATACTAATATATTTATGGATGAACCTACACATGAAACTATATACATTTATTGTAGGAAGGAGTAAAGTCAGAAGTAACAAACAAATATTTCTCTATGACCCCTCAACGCCTGTGTGTTGATTAAAAAATAATGACCCCAGGGGTGCATGTCAAATTTTGGCACCACTGCTAGGGATATTAGTCTTGTCTATTTGTTATCTAAAATAATTGGTTGGTAGAGTAGTGATCTGCACTATGTAGGGTCGTACTTTTTGGATAATTAACCAACAGAGCACTAGGAGATCAAACATAGATATTTATATGTTGCTCTCATGCTAACTACCACCTACTATGGAGTAGCTAGTGGCAAGTCTGGGGTCGTCCAAAGAGATTCAAAAGTTAAATACGCACAACTCACAATCAGGCGTCACTCTGATTGTGTGTCGGGAATAGCTAGTGCTACAAACATGGTTTTGGGGGGTTTTGTTTACAAACTACTAATCAGGCAAAACAAGAAATCAAACTACATTAAACAGGACTTGGGGATATTTGCATAAAATGACCGGTAAATGACTTTGATCCTAGATTCTATTGCATATAAAACATAGTGCACGTGTCGTGCGAAATGTCACGGCTCACTCCAGGACTTAGGCGCTCGAGTCATCTAGCTAGAAAGGGTTGTACAAAGGGGTACAGGTCGTGCTATTCTTCTAATTCTTCCATAATTTAACTCTTTTTCTTTGGCGTATCACATCTACTACCATGATTAAGCACGTGGTCTTCGGTAAACTACCATCCTTACGAATGACCTTCACTTATTTGCTCTAAAATGCTTACGAGTGATCTAGAATGAAGCTCACAAAATAGAATCAATATGCTCGTAAGGACATGGCATCCATTAGATCTAAATAATCTAGAAAATGAGATATTTAGACAAGGAAACCAATTGTGAACCTCTTGTAATGTAAACATACTTAAATCTAGAAATAAACCAGGCATCAACTACTAAAAGATGTTCTAAATACATTAGAAAACACATGCTTATAGAGTCTCATCAAGTATCTTGTAGTTTTATTTTTGTTTTGGGTATTTAGTTTCTTTTTGTGTTGAGCGCTTGTGATATTTTCTTGAAATATTCTAATCATGTTTTCTAGTGTTTGGCTAAGGATGAGTATTGTATCATTCCTTATTTATGGTACACACACGTGCCACGAACTTAGGAACCTTACATTGCTTTCCGCAAAACACAGGTAGATAGAGGAGAAGAAAGAGAAGGATGAACAAGGAGGTTCCAGGCTGTTGTACCATACTATATTAGATGCTTTAGTCAAGTTTGATTCTGGTTAATGTACTGTATTTCCTTCGAACAGTATGCTTCTTGTATTTCCACGTTTTAGTTTTTTCCACGTTTTGTATTCAGGCCAAAGTGAATTGATAGACTAGTTTATCCAGGATCTATGTAATGGGAGGTCAATTCACTAAGCCACAACTCTTTGAGCTCGGGTATTAAATCCCCCTGTTTTTGTACTTTTTATTTAGAGAAATGTGCATTTTTAATCCTATGTTTTGGGTGAAAGTGCAGAGATGACATTGTAAAATCGTAAAGTGTAAAACTAACCCTGCAATTCGTTGACCGAAATGTCAACTACAAACATGGTTGAAAATCGTTGAAATTATCATTTTACCCTTCTGTTAAAAAATTAAAATTCACAAAATAGTGAAAGACAACAATACCCCTACTTTTTTTAATAAAAAACTTCTTTTTTTTGTTTTCCATTTTCTTCATTTTCCATTTTTTCTATTTTCGTTACCCGCCTCTGTTTTCACCCATTTTCTCTGTTTTCCATTTTCTTCAACCCGGCGAAATCAATATCGAACTTCTCATCGATCGACGCTTTTCATCCATCGGTGATATCTAACAGAGACCCATTAGCGATCGGGGCTTAATTCCATCAGAGATCAATCGCCGTCTGTGCTTATTTCTAGCGGCCCAAATCTAGGGTTTCCATCGTCGGTGGTGCAAGGGGAAACACGGCGATGGGTTGTCGGTGTTGTGCAAGGGTTGAAATTCAAAGAGGGTGGCAACGAGGAGGCAGGGCTATGAGTGGCATTCTGAATGTGGATAGAACATGGCTCGCATCTGCTGGTTCTCGGCCATGGCTCTCATCTGCAAGTATCTCTCGTGGCTCGCATCCACCAGTCCGCAGTTCTCACTTCATAGTTGTGGTGTACGTTTGCGAGAGTTACTTTCTCGCCGGGAAAACCAGAGGGGGCGCATTTGGGCTTAGGTGGGAGGGGTTTCGAATAGTAGGGCGGCGGTGGGGAGAGGCGGTGGTGGGTGAGGAGGGGGAGCGGAGGCGGTGGGTGGGGAGTGGGAGTTTGACTGGGGCACCGGTGGTGGATAAGGAGGAGGGACCGGTGATGGTGGGTGAGGAGGCCAGCGGAGAACTAGGGTTTGGGGTGGAAGTGGTGCGATGTGGAGGCGGCGGAGTGGAGGAGGCGTCTGGGGAGGAGGTGGTGACAGAGAACTAGAGTTTGGGGTAAGGGGTGGAGGCGGCGGCAGTGGCACGGCGGGTCTGGGCGGAGGGAATTGGTGGCACAGCGGAGCTGGTGGCACGGCAACGGAGGACCTAGTGATGAAGAAGAAGGAGATGTTGGGGTTATTTTTGTCATTCAATTTTTTGTATTAACAATAGGGGTATTTTGTATTTTCATTAATGGTCAATGTCTGAATCTGTTCTGTCAATGCTGGAATAGTGCAATTTGGGTATAATTGCACTATTTTACTAACATTTAGGGTTAGTTTTGCACTTTCATATTTTACAAGGTCATTCTTGCACATTCTCAATCTTATAGAGTCATTTTTACACTTTTTTCTTTTATTTGTTATTAATAAGAAGGTAGGGTCAAACCCCACCATAACAAGTGATATTTTTTATAAATATTTATATATATCCCCTACTCTCTAAATATCATCAATTACCTCATAATCATTCTACGCAACATTTATCATACATACAACACATTATTGTTAGTTTAATGTCAATTTAATAAAACATTATTTTAGAATTTGGAACCTACATTTATTTCATTGTTACATCTATCAAGTATTGTTGAACGCATTGTTAATGGTAATGCATTGTTACATCTAACGTTTACTTAAGTATGGTTGAATGCATATTTTAAAAAGAATTATTGTTGAATGCATTGGCAATTCATTGGAGCAAAAGCCAATGGCGCTCGCCCGCAGCGCTCCCACCTGCCTGACACCACAGGCCTTGGTGAAGGAGGTAAATTCACGGTAGCGCAGTGCCAGGATCGTTGGCGGCCATACTCGGTGCGAACAAGGGACCCCTGCCACAGCCCATATGCCCGCACATGGGGGCCCAATGCCGGTAAACTCAGGAAATTCCCACACTGCCGCTGCCGAATTTCGAACCACTGACCATTGGAGCAGATGAACCAACTCCCAACCGGTGGGGTACACCCCTGGGTGTATTGGCAATTCATTATTACATCGTTTGGTGTAGATGTACATTGTTACAACTAACCTTTACTCAAAGTTTACTTGAGCATTGTTGAATGCACTACATTGAATGCATTCTGATTTGCAATGCATTGTTACATCGTTTATTTGTTTGGCAATTTGTATGGCCTTTTATCTGGAAAAAATATATCTTTTAAAGCAACAATGTTATCGAGATAGTTATTTTAAATTGTAGCTATTTTTGTGTGGATAATAAATAAATATTTGCAAATATTTGAGATAATTGATAATGTTTATCAATTTACAAGGACATATTTTCAGAACTACAAATAGTTTAGGACTAAAATTACAACTTAGAATCAAAATCTAGGTGCACCTACGAAAATCCTAAATACATGTATATAGGGATAATATAATAAATTAATTATTTATATTATTTTCACTTGGGAGTTTTGTGTATGTACGTAAATTCGCTCAGAATTACTTGTGGGACGAACTGAAGAAAAGTATAAAATTATTTCTAATACGGGTGGAGTATGTAGATTAAAATTTATTTTCCATGTTAAAGAATAAGCGGGTCAACTTCAGGTCAAAACCGACTCAATCTAAATTTGCACCACTGATGAGACGTCAAAAGCATGTATTTTCTGAGGCATTTAACACCTATTTTGTTATGTTTTTGTTGGATGATTGCTAGATTTAGGTAGGTTTACATCATAAGGAGTTTAGATAACCATTTTTGGTTTTCGTATCTAAATCCTTCATTTTGTA
>JAULKK010315158.1:0-33505 GCA_032355705.1 Rubia peregrina
TTGGTTGTAACTAAGGATAACTTGAGATTCTCAACTTAGCTACAACCAAGGACAATGCCGAAGGATCCTCAACTTAGTTTCCATTTTATCTCAAATTTTCTCATTTTGCCTAGGACCATTTCAAGTTTTCATCCTAGCATTCACACATATTGAGCTCATCATCTCACATTTTTCCACACAGCCTCTCATTTTTTCCTATTTTTTCATCTTAGCCGAGCCTAGCCTCTCATTTTTACCTATGCTTTTCAACCTATCTTGGGTTTCTTCCTATTTTTGCCTAAGTTGGCCTTTCGGGTTTCCAACTTAGCCGGGTATATATATATATGAATTTTTTTAACAAAAAAATCAATTTTTTGTAGCTTAAGATGCCTAAAAGTTGGGCTTCATACTACAAAAGATAGTGAAAAATAAAAAAAATTACACCCCCGAAAAGGTTCATCCCAAAATGTTCCCCAACAAAAATGATGTGATAACCACCTAAAGATCACACCACCAAAGACTCCACCAAACTTCCTACAACCAAAGAAAACACTAAATAAAACAACAACAAAAACACAAAGGAATCCCAAGATGAAAACTCCTAAGTGGTCCACTACTCCCTCTTTCAAACTTGAGCTTTGCATTGTCCCCAATGCAGTGAATCAAAAAAACCATGAGTGGGAAAGACAAAAATAGTGGAACTCACTCATGTGACTCTGAAGGGTCCCTCCTCAAGTGTCGTGTCTCATTCTTCCTCCTTCTCTCCTCTTGCCTCATTTCTTGCATCTCGATAGAAATGAAATCCCCAAAACCATAGAGCCTTGAGATGTAGAATCTCTTGATCAATTTCTCACTGGCTTCTTCTTGCACACACGATCTCTCATCTACAATGACGAACTCTTCCTTCATCTCCCACTCAATGGACTCTAACCTGGACTCCTAAGTATGCATGGTACCCTCTATGGAACTTAGCATACTCTCAAACTCTTCCAACTATATGCTCATTCCGCCCATTGCATGACCAATGTCCTACATAAGTTGGGTATAACTTGTAAGCTATTCCCTTAATATGCAGAATTAGTCTAGGACATTTGCAGGTATCTAAGTACGGCTAATCGGTGCCCTAAGTGGGGTCTCTTTATAGTTCTCCTTGATCTTTATATCTGAGTTTGATATGATTCTTTATAAATCCTTTTCAAACCTCGAATCAGGGGCTATGAAGAGGTCCTCCAACACCGTATCAAGGTTAATAGTTGTAGCCTATGTCTAGGGAAGAATAAAAAAATTGCACAATGAGGAACAATCATATAACCATACGAAGCGATCGTTGATTCGTGGTAGCCACCATGGATGCTTTTGTCAACTTTTCTATCATGTACCATGTCCTTGAATGGCCCAAATTCGCCATCGAAACAGAAAGGGAACTAGATGACCCAAGTGCTGGGCTAAAATTTCAACCATGCCTACCATATAAATCTTTCCATCTTTCTTGGTTCCTAGAGAAATGTATTCCTCCACGAAAGCCAAAACCATGTTGGGGTAAAAATTTCCCTCTGGATTCATCACCCAAAGAAATTGGACATCCGAAATGGGACACTGTGAAATCTCCCCGTGACCGGGACAACAATTGCTGAACATATCAAAATTCTGGATGGACAATCGCACTTCTCTTGCAAAGATGTTTCCTCTCTGTGTCCAAGAGAATTCACCAGAAATTACTCAAAGAAAATGGAAGGCTTTGTCGGTGAATCCTTGGAACCTCCTTCCCCTACTTCCATCCCAAATGCTTGGGCAATTTCCTAATGTGACAAAGTGTATTTCTTATCATCCAAGTGATGGATGCTTTTCCTCCCCTCACTATCCTTTGATTTCTCCAATGTTGCCAAAAACTCCAAAGTCTGCAGTATGTAGGTCTTGGAATACTTTTCTAGAAAACCCTCTAGGCCTATTTGGCTTAGCAAATACGTGACAGGTTTGAGTAGGCATAGAGCTCCCAATGTCTCTCTGCAAGCAAACTCTGTCTCCAATATGGTTCGCTTCAGACAATTAAAGTAATTCCACCTCTGAGTGACACTTCCGGTAATGGTGATAAACCCCATGAACTCATGAACAACAAAAGATGGCTTAGGAGGAAAGGAAGTTTCCATTTCTCATCCCCAACCTTGGCCAGTTTCTTCCCCTTGTTACCCCGGGAAGTTGTTCCTTTTTCTGACCAATTCCTCTTTTGATCCATCCTATTCACAACAACAAAAAGGTGGTAATGCAAGGATAACTAAAGGCATGCATCAAGACTCATTCAAAAAGAACACTTCTTCCTAAATAACCACAACATTCCAAATCATGTTATCTCAACATAAGGGCTATTTAATCAAGAAACATTCTCTCTAAACAACCAACCCATGAATAATCATAACATCCCATAAAGAAGATCACGAAACTAAGAATAATCCCTCCTAAATCATCACAATCAATGGAGGTTATATTACCAAATCATAAGGACAATACACCCACCCCCACACTTAGTTTAGCAAAAGATCATTCAAGTAACCCAAAACATTTCTCCAAAAACACTTCAACATATTTTTTAAATATAAATATCCTCATGACAACACCAACATTATAAATAAATCAAGTAAACATAGAGCTAAAAAGATTACACAGAATTTGAGACCAAGAGATGACGAATCCACAAAAGAAGAAGCTAAAATGCTAATTTTTTTAGAAAAATGGCTAAATTTTTTGAGTTCCACGAAGGAGAAGTGAGAGTAAGTATTTTTGAGAGATTTTAAAGAGCTAAATTAATCCTAAGGGTGAGGTAATATACTATGGATCATTATTTTCAGAAAAGAATGTAATTCAAAAGGAGGTACAATGAGATAAGGATCAATTTTTTAAAAAAAAATAGAGAGTGAAAAGGACAAAAGTACCAATATATTTATGCATAAAGGAGGTGTTTATGTACTATTTACACCAACATTTGAAGGAAAAATAGGCTTTGCTAATTTAAAGGGCAAAACAATTCATGTTTTGGCTTAAAATCCAAAATTTTGCACATCTGTTTTTTGGCCCCAAAAATTCGCAACAATGAAGTCTGGCACGAGGCACCACTCGTGCTCAAATGGGTTGGCACTAGGCACCCTGTGCAAAAGGGTTTTGGCATGAGACATCCCTCGTGCATTTTTCCTTTTTCTTTCTTTCTGTCTTTTTCTGCAAAAAACTGTCACACAACAAATTCGATTTCTTACACTAAAAGGCACGAGATTTGGACTTAAAATATATCAACCAACAATATTTTCATCCCAAGATCCTTTATCTAACACTGAAAATGAAAAATATATCTACTAAAAACATATCAAGAGCAAAGTAAGAAAAACCACGTATTTTTATTGTCGTCATCACGACTTATTTCTTTTCCATGCATTTCAATTGAAGGAACCTACCATTGGGTATCTGGAGTCACCATCGGCAAGTCCACCCACAATGACATCCTTGTGAAGAGGTATCCACAAGGTGTCGTCCTTACCTTTAAGCACTTTGTTTGCCAAGAGGAGAGAATATCCATTTCTAGCCAATATCGAGTCCTTATCCATGTCCTTTGGTTTTGGAGGTGGTCGAAGATATTTTACTTCTTCGACACGCTCCACTAACTGCTGCATGTTAGTGAGCATAGAAAAGTAATCTAAGAGATATAAATAATTACTAACATCATGCAAAGCACAAGTTTCATCGACATGATTATCACAATTGAAGTGTAAGGTAGAAGTTCTCTTATATCTGTCATAGTCATCAACGATCTCATCAAATAGGCTATTTTCATCACTGTCATCAAGAGATTCATCAAGTTCCTCATCATTATCTATCATGTAAGAGTCATCATGGTGATCAAGTTCATCTCATAAGGTTATGCCTTTACACACAAGATAGGGATTAGGTGAATCATTCTTATATTTGTAAATATCAAAACCAACCTTATCCATGTCATCTTCTAAGGTTAGTGTTCCCGAATGAACTTCAATCTTAGTCTTTGATGTTTTAAGAAAAGGCCTCCCCACCATCGTGCGCTACATCAAGGACATAGAAGTCCGCTGAAAACACCAAATTACCCACTCGGACCATCACATCCTTCACTAGGCCCTGAGGACTAGCTTGAGAGTGATTGGCCATTTGGTCGACTACCCTAGTTTCTTTAAGCTCACCTATTACTAGGTTCTTGTATATGCAAGACGGTATGACATTAATAGAGGATTCTAGATCAATCATATCATTTTTCACCAATTTACCACCTAAAGAAATAGGAACTAAAAATATACCGGGCACATGATCAATTAAGTCCAAGAGTGGACCGCTAAACTCAACCTTCTCGAAGATTTTAAGGACATTCTCATCATAGGTTGTCACCTTCAGCCTTCCCCTAAGTTAACTAGAGAATGGTGGCTAGAGATTAAACCTTACCTCGGGTGTTGGAAGTTCATTGACGGGTTCTTCTTCCATAACCAATTCTTGCTCCTTCAAGTTGGTTTTGTTTCTCTCCACGACCAAGTTATCCTCTAGTTGGATTTTCTTCTTGGGCTCCCGCACCTCCTTCCTGCTTATTAGCTTCAAAGCGCCCACATTCCTTGGATTGATCTTCAGTTGGGAAGGAAGCTTATCGGGTTCTTTGGCTTCAAGTCGGTTTACCGAGGTGGGAAGTTGCCTGACTTGAATCTCAAGATTCTTGATGCTTTAAATTTCCGTAGTCCTGAGATCTTTAATCTCTCGCCTTGAACACTCTACAAAGACATCATGCTTCTAAGCCAATTGAGAGATTACTTCAAGGATCTCCTCTCGGTCCAATTTTTAGAGTGAGATGTTGTTGTTGGAAGGCTTTTCTCCTCTCAGATAGGGTTGAGGTGGAGCTTGCCCACCTCAGTTGTACCCTTGCATTTGGTTCTCCCCTCGCTAACGGAAGTTGGGGTGTCGAGGGACCTTGGGTTGAAGGTGTTTGTGTACGGATCTTCCCTTTCTCCTCCTTGGTTCCCCCAGAACCCTTTTTGTTTCCCCTACCAAATTATGGTCTATATCCTCCATTGTTGAAATTCAACACCTTAACTTCCTCTAAATCTTCCACCACTTGCAGTCAAACATCATTGTGATGATCAAGGCTCAAAATCCGCACACTTTCGCTTGTTGAACTCCCATTTTCATGATGTCTTCATCATTGAGGTAAGAGCTAGGACTTTCTCCTCTAACATAGGGGATTTAGATGGTTCCCCCATGGGTTTCACCCTAGATCTTGTACCAAACTACCTTGTACCATTTACCATCTCTTTGAAAAGTGTCATTGCTTCCCTTGGGCTCTTTTTAGCGATCAAACCATTGCAAGCGTTGTTCACTATATGCATGTTATCATTGCACAAACCCTCAAAGAAATAGTAAACTATGTCTCCCTCCTCAAATGGATGATAAGGACAGCTCGCCAATAATCTCTTAAACTGTTCCCAATACTCATAAAAGGGACTCATTAGAAAAATGAGAGATATTGGAAAGTTTCTTCTTCAACCCTGTAGACTTTGAAGCTAGGAAGTAATTCTCAAGAAATCTGTGCTTCATGTCCATCCAAGATGTGATGCAACCAGGAGAGAGATAGTACAACCAATCTCTGCCAAATCCCGAAGTGAGAAAGGAAACGCCCTCAAATTGTAATCTTTCTCCAAGACCCCCGCATCTTCATATTGGTACAAACTAGGTGGAATTTTAAAAGATGTTTGTTTGGATCCTCACCGGCCATTCCATGAAATGTTAGCAAGCAATGGGTAATACTGCTCTTGAGTTCACATGTCACATTGGGAGGCAAGGGTGGGTAGATGATGCAAAGTGGTTAATTCTTTAAATTTGGAGCCATCAACTCCCTCAAAATGTGATTATCCTCCATTTTTTCTCCTTTCTCTAAATTAACAAAATTAGTTCTTGTGGAACTTCCGGCCAAGATGATGCAAAGTGGTTCATTCTATTTTGTTGCCTACTACATGTGTATTCAGCATGATAATAAAAGGGGTAAACCAAAGGTAATGCGGAGACCATCCATAGGGATGTGGTTAATGGTTGTGTCGAGGGTGGTAATTCTGGTGAACCATCAACCCATTTTTCTTACTTCTAAAAAATGCATGAAATAATAAGTCGTGAGGACGACACTAAAGAAACGGTTTTTTATTTGGTGTTAGTAGCTTTTAGAAAATTTCTTGTGAATTATTGGACTCTGTTTGATTTTTTGTGGTGCTTTTAGGGATTGTTAGTCATCAATATTTTGAATTGAACAGTGCTACTCTCAGTTTTCATGTTTTTAGGAGCAGGGATTGTTGCGAAACAAATTGGAAGGAACAAGGCTTCGCACTGACCATGCCATCCTCGTGCTAGAGAAGGCTAACACAACTCATGCTAGAGAAAGCTAACATGGACCATGTTGTAGCATGCTGGCATAAGACCTTCAACCCTGGCACGATGCATTCTAAGCTTGCACAAGCCGTGTCGATGAATGTCGCCCGTGTCGTCCTAATCCACCAATTACAAAGCATGTTCCCTCTACATAAGCCTCATTCCTATCCTATTTTTCTTCATCTTCTTCATCTTTCCAAACCCAGCAAAATTTGAAAACGGAGCCCCTTCTTTCTCTTTTCAAATTTCTTCCATATCTCTCTCAATTCTTCTCTGAATTGCCTCAAATTTGTCTCAAAATCTTTTTCCATGACCTACAAATCCCATTGATTATTTCAAACAAAAACATCCATATTTTCCAAGAAATTTGGAACTTCAGTTCAGCCATTCTCTCGAATTTAGTCCCAAAACTCAAATTTGGATCTATTACAGGTGTCAATGAGTGCTGCAATCTTGTCTAGGAGGAGTCCCGCATGCTCCACAATAAAAAAATCTGCAAGAATTCAGCTTTGATCCTCATCTGAGGTACTCGGTCAATCCATATAGAAATTTGTGGAATTTTTGAGTTTTTGGATATTTTTGGGTAATTACATGTTTAGGACATTTTGAAGGGGGGTTTAGTTGTGATTATTTCATTCTTGTAGAAGAATTTTAAGTGTGGGGTGGTAGTTAAGAATTGTTGGGTTATTATTTGTTATTGTTGGTGTTAGTTTTTCTACATTGTCTATCATTCCCCCACGTTGACAGAGGAGTGAGCTAAGCATACCCTTTATTGGTTTGACCACACTTACTCCAGAGCAGCAAGAGCGATGTGACCATCTTGTGGGATGCTGGTGCTCAAGACCAAATTTTTTGACAAGGTAGTCTTGAAAGAACTCAAGCTCTACAAACTGGTCTGCGTGCTCCTGAGGTGGATATGGCTCAAGCATTTTACAGAGAGAGACCCCCACTTATACTAGATACACCTTAGAGTTCCTGGCGACTGTCAGGGTAGGAGTGAATAGATTTAGAGGAAAGGTCATGAGATTCCATCTGGGGGACATGGATAGAGCAATGACGCATAATGAGATGGCTTTATGCTTTGGGTTGAAGCATTAGAGGGAGACAGTTATTGCCAGGATGCTTTAGTTTATGATATACACACGCTATAACCCATCATCACCCAAAGACTATGGGAAGAGGTGAAAAAGAACAATGACATAGTGCATCCGACACTCAGGTACGTGGCGAGGCTATCGAGTACAGTGTTGATGTGCATGGAGAGACCGCCATTAATACTGATCGGGAGATCAGGATTCTGTGGTCTATTTGCACTGGGTGTGGTTTCCTCGATCTTGTGGAAGACTTTGCCAGCCAGTGCTATCATCTTACCAGGAGCCGGAGGCGGTTGGGGAAGATAGCAATTGGGGGCATGATATCTGATCCACCTCCCCTCAAAGTCGCTAATAAACATACAACCTTTTAATGGGAGATGTACTAATTAACCTGAGTTGTAGCTTCACAAAGATAAATATTTTTAATATTTCTCTCATTCCTACTACTACAATACCTATTGGGTAGATAGTTGCAAGGTCAGGGTCACCCACAGAGATGCTAGAAATTTAAAGGTTAGCTACACACAGCCGCAATTGGATAGTCAATTTGATCACGTGTCAGGGATAGCTAATGATGCAAAAATAGGTTTTAAGGGCGGGGGTTATATAAAAAATACAAGCATGCAAGAGCACAAGGAAGTAAAACTATATATCGCTAGTAATTGGGAAATATTTGCGTAATATGATCGGTAATATGTTATGATCCTAGATTCAATCATATTCAATGTATATGAACTCAACCTAATGCTTATGACACATAGTATGGTCGATGGTCAACACTACCCCCTATCTATCACATAAGGGTGCACACGTTCTTTTCCATCGACACCGCCCGACCTACAAAGGTAAAGGGATAGGAACCTTATCATTCAATCTAAGGATGCGAATTACACTAAACCGAGGTTTCTACTAACTTTATCTCTATCATTTACCCTTCGAGCCAATTTTCAAGCTAAGGCTAGTTTATGGTCATCGTAACGGTAACTTGGAAACCCACATGCACACACTCATACAATCCCTAACCCCGCTACCCCTATTACATATAGGTTTCTCTTCCCCGTGGGATATCAATAAATCCACCAATTGGAAATTAGACTATGGTGTGTGCCTTCTTAGTGTCACAATTAACAAGAATGGAAAGAACAAGCCAACATAATATTCATAAGCATCATAGGAGAGGTAGATCTATAGAATCTCCCAAAACAAATACAAAATCACAAATACAAATACAAATATAAATATAAATGCCTAGCTAAATCACTACTCCCTAAGCATTGAACCAAAATATTTCATTGGATTCAATGCCCTGGGCAAAACAAGAAGAAAAGAAATTAGAAAGAAGGGTTAATCCATTTCTCTCTCTACCTACTCTTAGGAGAATGAAAATAAAATGAACCAAACTTAAACCCTAGTATACATAGGCTCCTATATATAGTAGTAAGTAATTGGCCTTGAAAAAGAACTAAAATGAGGTTAAAAACCCCTACCAGCCAAAATTGGCACAGGACGTGCTGTCTGGCACGTTCATGCCGGCTGGGATTGGCATGACCCGTGCTACCTGGCACAACCGTGTTGGCGAGGTCTAGCACAAATCATGCTAACCAGCATAGAGCGTCGCCTTGGACTCCATCTTGACCTTTCTGATGCTTGTGGCCACGTTGCTTGGCATGGGTTGTCAGCTGGAAGCTCTACTTGATCAGTTGAACGATGCGATCTTTGTAAATTCTTATGGGTCATTGGCTGGGAGTTGATTTCTAAGAAAAAAGATGGTGCGACCATGTCAATAGTCACACCCTGTGGGCTGGTATTCAAATGTTGGAAATGAAACCACACGAGCCGTGTAAAATCGCATGGGTCTTGTCCATATATAACCTCACAAAAGTTCAGGTTGGCACGGACCGTGTTGGAACAAACGGCTCGTGCCAAGGGGCTATGGCACAGTTGTGTTAGCTGGCACGGCCATATTGGGTGGTGTGACTGTTCCGAGTCTTGAATAGGTGAACTTCGACTCCATTCATTTTCTGGCTTGATTCCATCTACTACTATGTTCTGATTCGTAGCCTTCCATCTACTATCATCTTTTTGAATGTCCTTCAAATATCTACTACCATGCCTGCGGATGGCCTTCTACAATATTATGTCAAAGTGCCCACGGGCAACCTACTAGTAAGCTCACAAAGAAGATTTAGGTTCTCGTGAGGACAAAATGTTCATTAAGTCCAATTAAATCTACAAAACTCGAGATTTAGATAGGAAAACCAACAACGGTCATCTAAACTCTTTGTAATGTAAACCTATTAGTCATTAACCAAACAAAGCATAGTAACTAATGTATCAAATGCATGGGTTAACGCTAACATTTAGGTGCAGATCAATTCCCCACACTCAAACCTTTACTCGTCCTCGAGTAAACAAAAAGGAGCAAATATCAAAGAGGAAAGTAGCATACACGGATAAGTTAACCAATACATTCAACCTTATTACTAAGCTATCCTAGTTCTCCCAGAGATGTAAGAATCTTACAAATCTTACTCTCCCCGAAGAAGCTAAAGTAGCCTATCCACCAAAATTAATCCAATAAAAGGCAAGATGTATCTGGTAAGTGTGAAGCTAACTTAATCCACCGAAGAAGCAGCCAATGATAAACCAAGAGGCATTCTCTCAATTTATCTCATTCTGCCTAGGGGTCTTTTCAGGTTTTCATCCTAGCATTCACACATATTGAGCTCACTTATCACCTTTTTCCACACCATAGCCTCTCATTTTTGTCTAGGTTTTTCAACCTAGCCAGTCCTTGACTTCATTTTTGCCTAGATTTTTCAACCAAGCCGGTCTTTCCCCATTCTTTCCTAAGTCACTCTTTTGTGTTCTCGATTAGCCAGTTTTCTTTTTTCATTTTTTTCTGTAGCACAAAATGCCCTAAAGATTGGCTTCATACTACATGAAGATAAGAAAAACAAAAAATGACACCACCAAAGTGTTCCCAAAACATCCCCAAACACAAAGACTACAAATGGTGCCCTCACACTGAAATCAACGTTTTCAAAACAAACTAGCAAAGTAAGTCTTTGAAACTCATGATGGAAAACCCAATACATCAAACGGAAATAGTCATCATTAAACACATCCAAAACATAGAAAGAAAACAAATGAGAGATGTCATTATGAAGGTGTTCCAACTCCTCCCCCACACTTAGTTTATGCATTATCCCCAATCCATGTGACCATAGTGAAAAGAAAGATTGAAAAAACACCAAAAATTACTCAGTGCTGTCTGCGATGTCTGACTCCACACCCCTGTCTATTGACCCTAGCCAATCCTTGATCTCTCTCACACCATGGTGCAGTAACTCCATGTCTGTCTTCAAATCATAGAGCTGATCATCTACTCAATAAAACCTGTCGGTAGTCCCTTCCGAATAATAGTCTAGCAGAGAGGCAAGCCGATGCACATCCTACCTAACCTCAAAGATAGCATCACCCCAAGATTGCATCCACTGTAACTGGGTCCACATGTGGTAAGATAAAGCCGACCGGTATCCTTGTGAACTCTACTCCCAGAAGGGGCTAAACTGTGGGTATTGCCAGGGATGAGCCTTGTGCTGGGAGAGAATGGAAAAGTTGTGTCAATGAGGCTCGGAATCAGAAAGGGGTCCACGAATACTGTGTCTGCTCGACTCTGCAAAGTAATAAAAAAGTGGAGAGTAGCTACATTTGTGAGAAATGTGGCTGGTGGACTGGGATGACTCATCCTAGATATTGATAAGTCTCTGATATGGAAGTGGTTCTCTAAAAAGCTGCTCAAATGGGGATTATGGTACAAATTGAGGCTCGGCTACCGGTGGTGGCATACACAGAGGGAATGGTGATGGTGGCTTTAGAAGTTGGTGATCAGTGGGGGAAGGCTATGTAGGCTGGCCGGGAATCTTGTCATCATCCATCAGGGCCTTATCGGCATGCTCTCCCTGCTTGTCATCATCACCATGCTCATCCTCCTCCTCCTCCTATGCATGGGGCCTCCTACTACTACTTGCATCCACTCATCAGAATGTATGATGAGATCTTGCACCCTGATGTTTTCTCCAGCTTGGTTCTTCTCCTCTGAGGCAGCCTCATAAAGTTGGTGTTTTTATAACACCAGAAGACAAATCCAATCTCAATACGTATCAGCTCCGCCTCTGACATAGCTACAGGAGTGAGGGTATAAGGAGTGTTTGGGTTCTCTCTCATCTCATTGATCACCAGAAGGCAAAAATGAGCAACCAAGAGTGATATCATGCCCCAAATGGATATCTTGCTCGTCCGGGTCCTAGAAAGCGAGATACACTGGCTGGCAAAGTC
This sequence comes from Rubia peregrina, assembly GCA_032355705.1. NCBI lineage: Eukaryota > Viridiplantae > Streptophyta > Magnoliopsida > Gentianales > Rubiaceae > Rubia > Rubia peregrina. Next base: position 11,826 of record JAULKK010315158.1, read on the forward strand.
ATCCACCAAATCAGGGCAAGTTTTCCCAGTGCAAATCAACCACAAGTGTCAATAATCCTTCTCGATATCAGTGGTTCCCTGCCTGTGGCAACCAACCACTATGCTCACCAGCGCCGGATGCACAATGTCACTATTCTTGTTATTTTTTCTCTGCGCCACTGGGTGTTGGAGAGCCAGAAAGTTTGCACATCAAAGCCAGAAGCATTCTCATTGTAATTTGTGACCTCAGTGTAATACTTTCATCTAAATTGTCGAGCCATCTCCACATGAGTCATACACCTAGCCACGTCCCCCAAGTGGAACCTCACTATCTTCCCCTTAAACCTGCTGCAGTCTCATGTGACAGTCGCGAGAAACTCAAAAATGTATCTGGTTAGGTAAGGTTCGACACTGTCGTGAACTTCTCAAGCCTAGCCTTCTTCAGGAGCACCTTGACTGGTTTGTACAGTTTGAGGTTCTTAAGGGTCCTCTTGTTTACAAACCTAGTCTCTTGGATGGGGTGCCCAACAAGATAGTCCCATTATACCTGGTCCTCCGGAAGGCATGTGGTCAATCCCATAAATGGGACACTAGGTTGCCCTCTCTGTATATGAGGCATGATGTATAGAGCAACTAACAACACCAACAATCAACAACTAAAAATCTGACAAATCTCAACTACCACCCCCAAGCTCAAGACTCCTACACAAAACTTCAATAATCAAAACAATTCCCCATTTCTCAAAAAGGTTCTAACAATTCCAAAAACTCAAAAAATTCACAAAATTTCTAAAAGGTTCAGCCGAGTAACTCTAACAAGGATCAAGGAATTTTTTTTTGACTTTGTGTTCACGGGGTATGCGTGGCTCCTCCAATTGGAAATTCTTTTGATACTCCTTGCTTGCAATTGACCAAATCTTTGAATTTGGGAAAACTGAAAGACATGGCTGAACTGAATTTGCACAAATCTGGGAAAAATTGATCTTTTTGGCAGCAATTTGTTTTGGCCTTTGTGGATAATAGGAAGACAAATATTTAGGGACATATTTGGGACAATTTGGACAAGAATTGAGTTATTTATAGAAAATCATATTTTAAAGGAGAGGAGTTCATGTATTTTTTCTGGGAAAGAGGAACAAGAAGATGAAGGTGTTGAACAAAAGGCTGAGCATGAGGCATTTATAGAAGGCTAGGGAAATTGGGATTAAGTGGATGGGCGGGGCGGGGCGGGGCGGGTGATGTTTCCCAGGAAAGGCTCGTGATGCGCCTGTTTGCCTCATGTTGACCCTCTTTGCTTCATGCCACCTACCTTGTGCATAGCCTATAGCCTCTAGCCTCTTGCTAACACATTCTGGCATAATCGTGTTGATGGTACACTCGTGCTAGCATATCCTGGCACGAGGCTAACCTTGTTTTTCTTCTTCCGAAATTTTTAGCAAAATCCATGCTTCCAAAAACATGAAAACTGAGAGTAGCACTGCTCCAGCCAAAATCTAATGACTAATAATCCCTAAAAATACCACCAAAAATCAAACACATTCCCATAGATTCAAAATAATTTTTCAAAAACTACTAACAAAAATAATATCACCGTTTCTTTAGTGTCGTCCTCACGATTTATTGGTTCATGCATTTTTTAAAACTAAGAAAAGTGATTTGACTAGTCACCGAAATCACCGTCCTTGACACCACCATTTATCACGTCTCTATGGATGGGTCTCCACATTACATTGTGGTTTACCCTTTACCTTGGGAGAAACGTACCTCACACATTCATCTTTTACAATAGTGGATACATTTTTGTTGAGTTTGGGAGTAGGAAGGGGCTTAGGAGTTGTTAATTCCTTAACCTGCTTCTATCTCCGCTGCATGTAGTGTTAGAAATTGGAAGCAAAGCATCATTAATAACACTAGAAGAAACACTCTTATCAATAATTGCATCATCACAATGTTTATTCAAGTAAGATAGAACATGTAAGTTCTCTATATTGGGCAATACCTCATCACCATCAAAATTATATTCCTTAATCAATGTTGATTCCTTCGCTAAATTCTTGGGTGTAGGAGGTGGTCGAGGAGGTTTTACGTCCTCGCCACTCTCCACTAACCGTTGTACGTTAGTGGTCATAGAGTAACAATCCACAATAGAAATGTCATCACTAACATCATGCATAGCATAAGTTTCATCAGCATGATCATCACAATTAAAATTCAAAGTATGATTTCGCTAATCACTATCTTCAACATCAAGGATCTCATTTAGGCATTCATTCTCATTAATCATGCAAGAGTTTTCAAATTGAAAAAGCTCATCACACAAAGTTATACCATTGCACATAAGAGAGGGAATAGGTGAATCATTAGCAGTCCTCTAAATGAACATCTATCTAGAGTTAGTGTCCCTAAATGAACATCTATCTTAGTCCTTGATGTTTTTTAAAAAGGTTTCCCCAATAAAATTGGGGGAGCACCACCATTGTGCACTACATCAAAAACATAGAAGTCCACTTAAAAAACTAAATTGCCTACTCTAACCATTACATCATTAACTAAACCTCGAGGGCTAGCTTGGGAGTGATCGACTAATTGGACAATTACCCTAGTTTCCTTAAGCTCACCTATGTTTAGGTTTTCATAAAAGATAGAAGGGATCATATTAATATATTCTCCTAAATCAATCATAAAATTTTACATCAATTTTCCACCTAAAGAGATAAGAATTGAAAACATCCCGGGGTCATCATATTTTCTTATGCACGTTCCTATGATTTAGAGTAGCCACTCCCCCTATCTTCAATTGCGTACACTCATAATTGGTTTATTCTTATTCTTGGTACATGGATTTTTCAATAATTACTATAAGAGGAAACTTGATCAATCAAATCCAAAATTGGAATGCTAACCTCAACCTTCTCAGAGCTTTTGAATATGTGTGCCTCATTGATTTCCACCTTCCCCTGAGTGCACTAGGAAAAGGTGGTGGAGGGCTCACCCTCACCTCAGTGGTGGGGAGCTCTTTGGGTAACAACCATATCTCGCTCTTCAAAGTTAGTCTTGTCACCTTCCACAATCAAATCATCCTCTTGCACAATTTCATTTTCAGCCTCACACACCTCCTTCTCGCTCCTTAGCTTTGATGCACTCACATTTCTTTGATTGATCTCAGGTTGGGAAGGGAGCTTGGCGAACTCCCTATCCTAAAGTTGACTCACTGAGGTGGCAAGTTGGCTAACTTGGACTTCAAGATTCTTGATACTTGAAAATGCTCTAGTGCTAAGAACCTCAATTTCTCTCCTTGTCTGCTCTACGAACACATCTTGTTTCTTTGCCAATTGATCTATAGTGATGTGCACCATTATGCATGCATTAACAATTTCATTTGACACATTTATTATCATGTTTTGTTTGATTGATTGCTAGTTTTAGTTAGGTTTACACGACAAAGGGTTAGACGACCATTATTAATTTTCTTGTCTAAATCCCAAGTTTTTACACTTCATTGAATCTAATGGATACTTTGTATTGACGAGCACATTAATTTTATTTGTGATCTTATTAGTAGGTTTCTTGTGAGTACATTTTTCATCATCATTATGTAGAGGGCTATATGTAAGGGTGGTTGAAGATATTGAAGACCATTCGCAAGGATGGTAGTAGATTGAAAACCGCAGACTCTAAAGTGTGGTAGTAGATGGAGTTGAGACCAAAAACTATGGATTTGAAGTTCAAGAAGGTCAAGGAGGGAAGACGGAACCAACTAGCCGGTCACCCGACCGGCCGGCACGAGCCCAACTTCAGCCATGCATGGTCCATGCGAAGTTGCTAGCATGAACCATAAAAATTCACACAGGTCGTGCAACATGCCCTTATAAGGGCCATGCACCTTTATGCAAGCTGTGCCACCCGTGCCCCAAAATCACTCCAAAATAGCTAAGTATTGGCACGAACCGCTTCATTTTACACGGTCTATACCGTTCCAAGTTCCAAAAATGAAGACTAGCTCACGGGGTGTGAAAAATAGCATGAGATACACCATTTTACTAAGAAAAAATTCCCCCACCATTTTACTAAGAAAAAATTCCCCCCAGTCGACGGTCCTTGTCAAACTATACGAGGAACATAAAAGAGAAGTCAAGACCAAAACCAACAATTGGCTCATGCTAGTCTGTGCGTCTGCACTGCACAAAGCTATACGGCTCGTGTCATTCTGTGCAGCATGCACGAGCATGAGGCTGCATAGGCCGTGTCATGTCGTACACCCCGCGCCAACACGACCGTTCACAGACCGTGCCATTTTCTAAGGACTGTGCAAATTGCAACTTCTAAGGGTTTTAAGCATTTTTTGGCCTATTTCGAAGCCCAATTCCCCACCACTATATATGGACCTTAGTCTTCTAGGGTTTAAGTTTATGCCCATTTTTTAGATTATAAGAGTAGGCTAGAGTGTGAAAATTCTCTTCCTTCTCTCTAGGTTTTTTTCCTTTCTTCTCTTTATTTTTCTTGTTCCCAAAAGTATTGAATCTGATGAAATACTTGAGTTCAAAGCTTAGGGAGTAGTTAATTAACTTGGGTATTGTGTTTGTATTCATGAATTAATTTTTGTATTGTGAGATTTGCTAGATCTACTTATTTCTATGTGTTTGTGATTATTATGTTGGCTTGTTCTTAATGTTTTTGTTAATTGCATGATTGTTATACTAAGATTGGCGCACATCATAGCTAACATGTTGGTGCAATTATTGATACCCCCTGGGGAAGAAAACCTATATGTTCTTGGGGTTATGATATTCCAAAATTGTGTGGGTGTGTGAACGTGGGTTGCTGAGTCAACGTTACGATCGACCATACACTAGTAAGCCAATGAATTGGTCAGAGAGGTGACGAGTAGAGATAGTTTAAGTAACAAACTAGGGTTAGTTTTGCAACCCTAGAGGCATCGATAAAGGGCTTCACCCCCTTTTCTTTTTTAGGCCTAGGGAGAAGCATTTGTAGTGTAAGTGCCTGAGACGTAATAGCACGGGGGAGATTTAGATCTGCACAGTAGGCAATGTCATTTTGCACTCCTCATATTACAGAGGGGTGCCGATGGAAGGTTACATGCACACTCTACGTGACAGGTATGGGGGAGTGTATACCATCAACCACACCACGTGCCACAAACACTAGAATAGGTTTGTAGTTCTTGTATGTGATAGAATCGAGGATTGAAACAACACTAATCATGTTACGCAATTACTCCCCAATGCTAATTTATATATTTTATTCTCGTGATCTTACATGCTAGTAGTTGCAAGTAGAATCCCCCCCCCTCATGCCTGTTTTACCAACACTAATTATTCCTAACACGTGATCGGATTGATGACCCAATTGCGGTTGTGTGTAGTTTATTCTTCGATTTCTAACATCTTTGTGGGCTAGGGATGACCCTGGTACTTGCCACTATCTACCAATTTCGGTAGCATGGTAGTAGGAACGGGAACAGAAATACAAATACCTTCTTATCTTTGACCCTGGTCCCTTCTCAATTCAATTAGTGGATCTCCTCTTATTTATTAATTAGCAACGCCGGGATGGAGCGAGTCAAATTTTGGCAACGCTGCTAAGGATGTTAGTTTAAAGTTCTAGTAGTTAACTTGCATAGCAAGTTAGTTGGGTAGTTGGTGTTTTTTAAAATATTTTTTGTTAGTTTTTGCTGCTGAGCTTTCTTGCTAGTTATTCGGTACTTGTAACCCTTCTTGCTAGAGTTTCTTCTAGCTGGATACTGTTTTGTTCCCATTTTATTATACACACTCGTATCTCTAACTTTGGAGCTTTACATAATCAGACAGAGTATGCATGTAGTAAGTGACGAAGGAGAAAGATACCTAGACCAGGAGTTCCACAAGAACCAATATTGGTAGCTGTAGAGAGCAGGGAAAATGGGGGAAGATACCATACGTTGAGGGAGTTGATAGCTCCAAATTTGGAGATTCAAACCCTTTGCATTGTCTTCCCACCCTTGCACCCAACGTTATGTGTGAACTCAAAAGCGGTAGGATTTAGTACTTGCCGACATTCCATGGAATGGCAGGTGAAGATCCAAACAAGCATTTTTTTGGAATTTCATCTATTTTGTACCAACATGAAGCCTCCAGGAGTCTTGGAGGAGGATTTAAATTTAATTTTGTTTCCCTTCTCACTTTGGGATGCGGCTAAAGATTGGTTGTACTACCTTCCACCCAGTTGCATCAACTCCTGGATAGACATGAAGCAGAAATTTCTCGAGAAATACTTCCTAGCTTCAAAATCTATGTGGTTGAAGAAGTATCTCTCCAATAACTCTCAATTCGCGAATAAATCCCTCTACGAGTATTGGGAATGATTGAAGAGTCTATTGGAAAGTTGTCCATATCATTCGTTCAAGAAGGGGGACTTGGTATACTATTTCTTCAAGGGGTTATGTGACGATGACATGCGAACGGTGAATGTCGCGTGAGATGGTTCAATCGATAACAAAAATCCGAGGGATGCAATGGCACTCTTTGAAAAAATGGCCAATAGAACAAGGCAATTTGGTACAAGAACTAGAGTGAAGGTCATGGATAAACCATATCATTCTCCTAAGCTAGGGGACCAAGTCCAATCTCTTGCTTCTATGATAACGGAATTTATGAAAGGGAGAGTTCAACAAGTCAAGGTGTGCGGCATTTGTAGTTCGATCATCACAACCATGTTTGTCCATAAGTGGTGGAAGAGTTGGAGGAGGTGAAGGTATTGGACTTAAACAATGGTAGTAGGCAACAATTCGGTGGGGGCAATAACAACAAGGGTTAAGAGGGAACCAATGAGGTGAAAGGAAAGACCCCTACGCGAATACCTTTAACCCTAGGTAGCGCAATCACCCCAACTTCTATTGGTACGAGAAGAATAGAGTTTGAGGGTACAATCAAGGCGAATAAGCTCCACGTCAACCGTATTCAAGGGGAAAAGAGATTTTAAACAACAACACCTCACTCTACAAGTCGGATCGAGAAAAAATCTTGGAAGCAATCTCTCAATTGGTAAAGAAACAAGATGTCTTTGCAGGGAGAACAAGGTGTGAGATTGAGGATCTCAGAATTAGGGAATTTTCAAGCATCAATAATCTTGAAATTCAAGTAGGACAACTTGCTACCTTTGTGATCCGACTTGAAGCCAAAGAGTCCAACACGGTTCCTTCCTAACCAGAGATCAATCTGAGAAATGTGAGCACTTAGAAGCTAAGAAGTGGGAAGGAGGTGTACGAGCCAGTGAAGAAAATCTTACAATAGGATAACTTGATCGTGGAGAGCAAAACAACCATCTTGGAGGAGCATGAATTGGTTGTTGAGAAAGAACGCGTCAAGGAACTGCCAACACTCGAGGTGAGGGTGAATCTTCCACCACCTTTCGCTAGTGCACTTAGGGGAAGGCCAAATTTAGCAACCGATGATGTGCACATTTGTAAAATCTTTGAGAAGGTTGATGTTAGTGTCCCACTCTTGGACTTGATTGAGAATGTTCCCTCTTATGCTAAATATTTGAAAGTTGCATACACTAAGAAAAGGAACAACCCAAATTGAAAATAAGGGGAGTTGCTACTCTTTATCATAAGAAGTTGCCTACAAAATGTGATGACCCCAACATGTTTTCAATCCCTATCTCCCTTGGCGATAAATTGGTGAATAATGCTATGATTGATTTAAGAGCATCTATAAATGTGATCCCTTCTAGCATTTATGAGAACCTAGACTTAGGTGAACCTGAAAAAACTAGGGCAATTGTCCAATTAGAAAATCACTCTCAAGCAAGCCCTCGAGTTTTAGTTAAAGACGTAATGGTTAGGGTAGGAAATTTAGTGTTTTTGGTGGAATTATATGTTCTTGATGTAGCGCACGATGGTGGTGCGCGCACCCTCAATCTTATTCGGTAGTGGTGTATACCTAGCTCATAATTCGGAGGTTGCAGTCCTTTAGGCCCAGCCCAATACTCAACCGTGACTCCCAATGTTCACATCACCAATTAGCCGAGAAAGGTGGAGCCTTGTCAGAAATAATCAGAAATGAACCAATAAAGGTGGAACCACGTTTGAAGGTTTAACCATGAACCAAAATTGTAGGAACCATGATGCAACCCACGATCTCAGACGCTATTGATACGGAACCACGATTGCACGCATCTATAAATACAAGGAGATTAGCTCTGAAATTTTAAGTGACACTAGTTCTCTAAGAAAATGATTGACTTGATCGTCGAAGTGTTTTCCCCGAAATCATTTCCAGGTTCTATTTTGCAAGAGAAGATATTTCCCGGTGAACAACGAGTATTTTTCTTGGTTGGATCATCACATCAATGGTGGCCAATGTGGGAAAAAATTATTTTTTTCGTTCTAATATCCTTAGAGGGAACAATGGTGTTCACCAGAAATGAGAAAATCCATAATCACTAGACATAAGAACAAATAGCTGGATGGAACAAAAACATGCATCCCAGCCAAGACCAATAATTCATCTCTGGTTGAGAAAGAGAATGCAGTAAGGAGGATACAGAGAATGAGAAGAAGGAAGCAGAATCCCAAAACATAAACTAAGAAAAATAAAGATGAGCATTCGCAACATTCTTAGAAATGAACAAAGAAAGTATGTACAATCAGCTTTTAGCCATTCTAAAGCCAAAATCTGTGAAGGTGAACAAAAAATAGAGTCAAGTTCCGGAAAGCCTAAAAATGAGGATAAGTTAAAAGAGATTGCAGCAGATGATGATGTATATAAATCACCATTGGCACCGTATCTTCATGATTTTAGATTCCAAAGGACTTCAACTTTGCTTGTTAAAATATATGACGGAACCACAGACCTGCAGGAATTCTTCCATTCATATTGCAACAGTATGAGATTTCACAATGCGGATATAGAGTTTGTATGCAAAGATTCCTCTTTCTTCTTATCGGGAACAGTGATCCCATGGTACGAAGACTTACCAAGTGAGAGCATTAAGTCTTGGCCACAATTTTTGGATTTATTTTTGGGGCGCTTCTACTAGAAGCTGAAGTTCACAAAAAATAGCAGAATTGAACAACATAGCCCAAAGAAGTGATGAAAGTCTCATGGAATATCTTAATATATTCGTCATTCAAAGTTTGCAAGTAGGGGACTTGTCCTTCCATACTTTGTTAGGTGTATTTATAGGGGGCATACGATCAAGAGAATTCTAGAAAGAACCTACAAAGAACATGCGGGAAAACCCAAGAACTTACATAAGATGTTAGAACAGTAAGTGTAAACTAAAGAGGTAAATAACTGCAAGATATAACACGAGCGAGGCGAGAAGAGGTTCATGAAAGATTCACAAAGAAGTTTTGTAAATAAAAGAAAGGGATATACACCTTTCAAAGGAACAAAATCATGAATACAAGTAACATCGTTCGAAGTGACACCCCTGACAAAATCACGAAGAGATATATGGTAGGCAAACCGAGAATTATTCTGCGAGCATGCATCAATGATGAAACCTCCAGAAAAGAGATCCAGAGAATATTATTGTGCTTTTCACAAGGACCATGGCCATGACATTGAGTATTGCAGAGATTTGAGAAGACAAATAGGGGATAATTTTAGGAGTGGTCGTTTAGGCCAGTACAGGAAAGAAGATGGTGGGAATCGATACCATGAAGCTAATAAAACGGGAAGCTCTATAGCTAAGAACCAAGCCCCACCCAACATACAGGTTAAAATCCAGAAGATGACAGCAGCGGTGGATTACAAAGAGGAAATCATGAGTGAGGCTCTAGGAAGAGTAATCATATTAAAACAATGATCAATGAAGTCCCTATCAAATAACGCCTGGAAAGCCAAGGCTAGGTTTATACCTCCATAAGATAATTTTTATTCATAGCCATCAAAATTTTCACTTCTTCTTCTAATTGGTGAATATGAGACCTAACAGCTTTAGACAAGTTAATCCTCTTCTCACTGATACTCATCGTTAGGTTCCCATGACCGGTAGAACCACGAGGTGATGATGGAAGTGCATGAAACTTGTCCTTGTAATCAACACAAGCTTGCTCAAGCTTATGCACACATAAGTCAAGAAGATTACACTCAGCACAAAGCTCTTCATTCTCACTACGAAGCTGAGTGTTTATGGAAAATTGTTCGTCAAATCAACTTTTCCACAAGGCTGAAGAAGAAGAAGAAAAATTATCACACTCACTGAGATTTTTCTTCAATAACTTCAATAGATCATCAATGCGAGAACACTTCTTATCAATGATCATAGTTTTTTTAGGACCTTAACTAGCCTTGCTTGAAGAAAAATTCTTAGCTTTCTTCTGCTGACGAAGCATCATAAACATACTCAACAGTTGGTACTGAATAAGGTTGTTTTGCTCAGCACAAAACACCTTCTGTTCGCGGACAGAATCTTGAGTATTCTTTTAGCTCTTATGTAAAAAAAATTCTATTGAAGAAGCAATAGTAAGAGTCACCGGATAATCTCTCAAGAATTTGGTTGATGAAAGATAAGGGAAAATGGTCCTTGCGAGTTATCGAATTTAAGCGGCGATAATCAATACAAACTTCCACCCATTTTGAATACGAGTTGGAACCAAGTTCCCGTCCTTGTTCTCTACCACAGTTAGCCCACACTTTTTTGGCACCACTTGAGTGAACACACCCACTAACTATCTGAAATAGGATATACCATCCTCGCCTAAGGTTGGTGTATGGGTTTTTCATTCTCTTCCAATAATATATGGTGTATACAAGTTGAGGGACTTATTCCTTTGATATCGCTAAAGTCTATCCTATTGCTCCCTTGAATTTCCTAATAACCTTAATCAACCTATCCTTTTGGTCAGTAGTGAGCCTACTAGAAATAATCATCGTAAAATTTATGCATGCATTAACCAATGCATTTGACATATTTATTATCATGATTTTTTTGGTTAATTTCTAGTTTTAGTTGGATTTATACGACAAACTGTTTAGATGACCATTATTGGTTTTTTTGTCTAAATCCTAAGTTTTGTAGACATAATTGAATCTAATGGACACTTTGTATTCATGAGAACCTATATTTTCCTTTGTGCGTTTATTAATAGGTTGTTCATGATTAATTTTCCATCATCATTTAGTTGAAGACCATCTGCGAGAGTGGTAGAAGATATTTGAAGACCATTCGCAAGAATGGTAGAAGATATCGAAGGTCATTCGCAATGATTGTAGTAGATTGAAGTCCACGGACTCCAAATCATGGTAGTAGATGGAATTGAGCTCAAAAAGGAAGATTTGAAGTTCAAGAAGGTTAAGAACAAAGAAGGTGCCAACCAGCTGAACCAGCTAGCCAGCCGACCGACCGACACGAGCTAACTTTAGCCTTGCACGGCCCATGAAAAGTGTCTAGCATAGCCCATGAAAATCCACACGGGCCTTGTAACATCCCCTAACACTTGCCATACACGTCCGTGCAGGCTGCACCATCTGTGCTCCAAAATTACTCCAAATTAGCTAAGTATGGACGCGAACCATGCCGTTTCACACGGTCCGTGCCGTTTCAAGTTCCAAAAGGGAATACCAGCCCAAAGGGTGTAAAATAGCACGGACTGTGCCCTTTTACTGAGCAAAAAGTCCTTCTAGCCGACAGGCTGCTCCAAACAACACAAGGTGCTCAAATCCAAAGTTCAAGACACGACATCAGCAGACGGCCAAAGCCATTCTGTGCGGCCCATGCTGGCACAAACTTACATGGCCCCTATCAGTACATGTGGCCCATTCTAGCATGAGGTTGCACCAGCTGTGCTGTGATTCATGCCCAGCGCCAACACGACTGTGCAAGGACCGTGTCGTTTTTCACTGGCTATGCAAATTTCAGCTGCTAGGTTGTCTAGGCCATTTTTGGAACTTTTTCAAGGCCAAATTCCCTACTACTATATATATGGACCTATTTATACTAGGGTTTAAGTTTATGCTCATTTTTAGACTTCAAGAGTAAGCTAGAGAGAGAAAGCTCTTTTCTTTCTCTCTAGGTTCTTTTCTCTTCTTCTCTTTAATTTTCTTTTTCCCAAAAGTGTTGAATCTATTGAAATATTTGGGTTCAATGCTTAGGGAGTAGTTAAAAAATTAAGGATTATGTGTCTTCGTGATTTGTGAGATTTCTTAGATCTACATATTTCTATATGTTTGTGATTATTATATTGGCTTGTTCTTAATGTTCTTGTTAATTGCATGATTGTCTCACTAAGATTGGTACACACCTTAGTCTACTTTCAAGTTGGTGCAATTATTGATATCTTCCGGGGAAGGAAACCTACATGTGCTTGGGGCAACAATAGTCCAAAACCGTTTGGGTGTATGCATGTTGGTTGCCAAGTCAACGTTATAATCAACCATACAATAGTAAGTCGGCGAGTTGGTCCAAAGTGTGATGGATAATGATAGTTAAAGTAGCAGACTAGGGTTAGCTTTGCAACCCTAAAGCCATCGATAAGATGCCTACTTCCTTTTCCTCTGTAGGCCTAGGGGTAGAGCATTCGTAGTGTTCCACCTGGGATCTAATAGCATGGGGAGAATCATGCCTAGGAAATGTACCATTGCCATTGTTGCACTTACCTAGTTGTAGAGGCGAGGCCGATGGAAGATTTATACACACACCTTTAAGTAACATATAAGGTAAAGTTTTGACCATCGTCTGCAATACGTGTCACAAACACTTGAAGAGGTTTATAGTTCTTGTATGTGATGGAATCAAGGATAAAAAAAACATTGATCATGTTATGCAAATACTCCCCAAGTGCTAATTTATATAGTTTAGTAACCCCCCCCCCACATGCATGTTTTACCAACACTGATTATTCCTGACACGGTGATCGGATTGATGACCTGATTGTGACTGTGTGTAGTTTACTCTTAGATTCCTAACATCTCTATGGACGATCCCAGTCTTGCCACTATCTACCATTTTGGTAGCATAGTAGTAAGAATGGGAGCAGAATTACAAATACTCCTTATCTTTGACCTTAATAAGCCTCATCTTAGTCCAATTAATGGATCTCCCATAATTTATTAATTAGTGATGCCTAGACGGGGTGGGTCACTTAGCCATTAAGTCGTATGCGGTATGCTAGTAAGACTTTGAAAAAGAATTGAAGAGGGCAGTAACCACACTGATTTTGACCGAGATGGATGCCTGTCTATTTACTCAGCCTGGTGATGCGTCTAGAACTCGCCTCGGGCTACATCTGTGAGTTTCTTGGTCTGATCCTACAAGAATGAGCCCCTAGAGTCTCCATATTTAGAAATATCGGCATCGATACCAGCACCAAATACACCATCCCTCTCCCCGGATCTGGAAGGAAAGTCGAGGTAAGCCTGGGCGTCTATCCTTTGGTATACAGGGTAAGATTCCCTTGGTAACACCTGGGTTGGGCCTTGCTTGTACCATTAAGGGCATCGAGAGTGGAGCTTTTGTCGATGGTTGGCATATCCTCTGAAAAAGCATCAAGGGAGTAAGGGCGACCTGGAATCTCGTGGCCATGAGGGTCTACACCAAATGCGCTAAATATGGATGGAATAGGAATGGTGCACTTCCTGAATATGGTTTGCTTAGAGGGATCTTCTGAATGCTTTGCCGTGGGAGTCAGTCAAAGCCTCTGTGAACTTCCCTTCACCCTCTATTTGCAAATTCAATGGTTGGATAAGTGAGGCGGGGCGGAGGGGGCGGCGACGCCTCCTACCTGGGGTTCAACACTAGCCTCCATTTTTTTATTTAAGATCCGCTTTCCATTGTGGGTATCGGGATTTGCCCGATTGTTACCGTAGGTGGGTCGACACCTAAACTTTGAGATCCTGGGGGATTAACCAATTTTCTTATTTTTCTAGTCTTTTTTCCCTTGTACGGGGATTGCACTTCTTCACCGGCGTATGTGTTTCTGTTTCTCACTCGTTCGTTTGTATGCAATATGCTTGTCGTAAAAGAACACATTAACCGAGAAACTCATGATCTAACTTGACGGATCCCATTAGGTATGCCAATTAATGCGTCTGGAACTCGCCTTGGGATAACACCGAAAGTTCCTCAGTCTAATCCTGCAAAAAAATCCCCTGGAGTGTTCCGAGGGTAAGTCTCTTTGATGATAAAGTTAGAACCTTTCTTCGGTTGTAGTGAGAAGTGAATGAATCCTCGTTGAATAGCTTACATGTGTCTTGTTTATATATATAACGGCTCTCTCCAGGTACATTTAGGTAGGGCTAAAGTTTTATTTTCTTTTGTAACAAGTACTAGTGTTTAAATTGTGATTGGCATGCCCAATATGTATTAACCAAGGGGCCAAACATATTGGGCTAGCCCATTTCCTTTTGGGTATTCCCTATTCTAGCCTAGCGCTATTAGCGCACCATCACTTGCTTCACACTCCCAAAGAAGGATGTGCCTACGCATGGCGACATTCCTCCGCCCCCTCCAGACTTCTACAGTCAATTGTTTCACATGGTTGAGTCTGGCTTCTGCAAACAGGTCAAGAATAACCTTTTTATCTCTAGGAGCTTAATTGACATGGATGAGTAGATTGATCACCTCTCCTCCCGAGTGTATGAGATGTGCACGCGGATGGGTGGCACTCCTAGCCCAGACACTGAGGTAGAGCAGCGTAGGAAGCGGCACGGGTGAAATGAAGAGTGGGTCACCTAGTACCAATCGCGCTACCTCGGAGATCCTTCTGGCGATGGTGGTTCTTCTTCACACTATTGATCATGAGTCATTTTGTTTCTCCCTTGAGATATATTTCTTTTTGCCTTTTATGTTTACATTGAGGAGAATGTAAGATTTTAAGTGTGGGGATGGGTTTAATGACTTATTGCATGTACACTTGTATGATTTTTGCTACTTTTTTTCAAAAAACACATGAGAAAATGAAGAGAAAAAATCAATCCCGCTAAGTTGAAAACCCTAGAAGGCAATTTAGGTAGCATTAGGGGTCTGAATAGGTGAAACCCCAAAATAGCAAACTAGGTAACAATGAGAGGCCAATTGTGGGTGAGATATGAGCCTAAAGAAATATTATGTGTGGCTAGGATGAAAACTCATAAGGATTCCTGGGTAAAATGAGAGAAATAGAGAAAAGAAAGAGAAATGTTTTATGAATCTACTCATTTGCCGACATTGGAGTCATAAGGTTGTGGTGAACATATGGATGATTTGGGTAGCCTAGCATCATAGGACTTCTTGGGGTTGTGTGACTTAGTGGGAAAAAGAAGTATGGAACATAAAATTTTGATTCTTTGTATACTTCGTTTTAGTTGATAGATTGGTATGAATGAAGTGTATGTTTAAACTTGCGATATAGTTTTGACTTCATTTTGTGCCATTGGAATTTAGGATGATTAATTCGGGAATTGACATAATTTATAGGTATTAGTGAATTGATCGGTGGAATGTTTGGGCAGAATTAGGATTTGGGTTTGTGATGTGAGAATTCTCAATTGATCTTTAATTTTGGGATTTATGATAATGATATTTTTCTGAGGTATTGAATGGGAGAATATTAGGGTTAAGAAGTCAATATATTAATCTCATATTTTCTTGAATCTTTTCTTACTCGAGGACGAGTAAGGTTCAAGTGTGGTGAGGTTTGATGTTTTCATTTTATATGGTAGTTTTAGGATAATGTGGACTCACTTTTGTGTATTTTTGGGCTTCAGATATTGAGTTATGCCTAGAAATTCTCTTAGGAGAGTTAAGAGCGACTTTTGCGATCTTATCACTTTTCTAGGGAATTTTTTATGACAAGGCAAACGATTTGAAGATTTCATTTGAGGATTGAAGGCTTGAAGACTTGAAGACTTGAAGAAAGGAAGCTTGAAGATGAATGCTACAAAAAGACAAGAGAAGTGAAGTTTCAAGGGCTGGATTTTACAGTTGTTGCGAGCAGTGGGAATCCTCTCACGCCTTGCGAGGGCACCTATCACGAGGAGTGAGATTCACTCACGGCTTGCAACAGACCAGCAACAATTGGCATATTTAATTATTTCTCGTGTACTATAAATAGCACTCTCATTTCGTATCGTCTTCTTGGCCAAACCTCATCTACTTCAAACCCTGGTTTGTTCTTTTTTTCATCCATTTTCTTCTTAGTTCATGTCTGATTTGCTTATGAATATTGTTATTAATTCTAGTAGCTAAATTTATCTCTTGGGAGCAATTGATTTAGGCTTCCGAACCCATATAGTGAGCAGCATTTATTGCTCATTTATGGATCTTGATTATTTTGAATTTATTGTGATATGAATGTGGTAGATTTCTTCATTTGTGAGATGAGATATTTGAGAATATGAAATATATGTATGATGACATGTTAGGAACTATGAGGTGTGCACAATTTCTTATCTCTTTGGCTTGAAATCCAAGAACATAGAATTAGAACTTCTTGTTGTAATAGATAATGTTAATATTGCTACACGAATGTGATAATGTCGATCTTTATCATATTTATCCTAAGGTAGCACTAATGGAAAAGTCTTGAATGTTTATATATCTAGGTAAACCCTAATAAATGCATTGGTTGGTTAAATGTCTAGACATTTGGTAGAATGTTTGCAATTGTTATCAAGTCTATTGGTTCTTTGGGCATGATGTCATTAATGAAATACCTTTAGGAATCGGTTGTCTAAAGTGGTCATTGGTGAGGTCTACAAATAGTCGTTGAACGCTTTTGTAAGTTACTCTTAAGAAGAACATAATGTTTATCTTCAACATGGAAGTTGTACCATTCACAACAGGTAATCAAGATGAATAAACAGGTGATAGTTTCTATGAACTACAAGAGGCTTGGAAGTGGAAATCAATTTGCGCCCAAGACTTTGTAACTTTTGTTTTAGTCCTATTTTCTTAGTTTGATGCATGATTAGTATAATTGTCTTTGTATGCTAGTTGTTTCATTTTCCATTTTATAAATTTGAAAAACCAACCAAAATCCCCCTCTTTAATTGATTTTATATCTATATTATATCTATATATGTATATGCTTATAATATCCATCCTTATATGCATGAACCCCTTAGGAAAATTCCTCTTCTTCGTGTTCAACCCCGATTTGCCACTATCTACTTAGTTGTAGTTAGGAAGAATTAGAGCTTAGATATCTCCCTATGTACCTTAGTAATAACAATGTAATGTTGTGATGTATTGATTCTATGTGACTAAACATGGTTTTCTTCACCACTTTCGTCCAACCCCACCTGTTCGAGGTTTTCCAGTTTGTCCTATGTCTAACTCCATCAATGTTGTGTTTTGTTGATGCTCAGTCTCATAGCTGGTTTGCTCTGCCATTTATGTCCAATCCCGCCTATTCAAGGCTTTCTAGCTTGTCATTTTCAATATTTTCAATCTTGTACTGTAGTTAGTTTCATCGCGGTTGTTAATCCTATTTCTTCTTGCAAACACATTTTGTTGCTTTTGAGCTTATTATTTTTCCTTTGCAGGCACGAAATTTGGCCTCCACCAAATACAATGAATGCCTGAAAACAAATTTCATCCCCACATACGGCGCGACTAGTGCAGGGGATTCCTTTCGGACCACAATAATATCTGGAACCGGCACGATGCTCTATGCTAGCTTCATGACCACCTGCAGAAAAAAGTCCCCTAGAGTCCCCCAATATCTTCCTCTGATTCCCAGTTAGTTTATGATCAATATATGAATAGTATCTGGGAAAATGTCACTGCCACTTTAATTGTTCAGATATTCAATTCATAGCTGGGATTACCACAATATTTACTGATTATGGACAATTTTCCTATATCATGGTGTTAGGGGCATGATTGTGGGTAAGAGTCATCTTTCCTTCTAGGTTTGCAAAATGTGGGAAGTTATTCTATCTTAGGGTTTAGCGAAGTTCTCTCTTCTATTTGGCAAACCATTTTTTTACCTTGTTTGATATATTACCTTTACATTGGACTTCATATGGTTAGGAGAGGTGACCTTCCCCCTCCCGACGTCGCTAATAGATAACCTTTTCATGGGAGATCTACTAATTGGACCAAGAGAGAACCGTGGTCAAAGATATTGGATGATTTGTAATTCTGCTCACGTTCTTACAACTATGCTACCAAAAGGAGTAGATAGTGACAAGTAAATGGGTCATCCACAGAGATGTTAGGAATCCAAGATTCAAGTATGCACAGCCGAGATCAGATCGTCAATCAGGTCACGTGTCAGGAATAATCAATGTTGGTAAAACAAGCATTGGGGGGGTTCTACTAACAACTACAAGAATGAAAGATCACAAAAATAAACTATATAAACTAACACTTGAGGAGTATTTTCGTATCATGATTAATGTTGTTTCGATCCCATATTTCATCACATACAAGAACTAAAAACCTATTATAGTGTTTGTGACACGTGGTGTGATCGATGGTCAACACTTCCTCATACCTGTCATGTATGGTGTACATGTAATCTTCCATCGGTACTGCGTCTGTAATTAGGGGATTGCAACAATGGCCATTCCTACTCTGCAGATTTGACTTTCCCCCGTGATATTACGTCACGGGCACTACACCATGAATGTTTCTCCCTATGCCTAAAAAGGCAAAGGGAGTGAAGCACCTTATCGATGGCTCTAGGGCTACAAAGCTAACCCTAGTTTACTACTTTAACTATCTCTATCAGTAACCCTTTAGGCCAACTCGCTGACTTAGTAGTGTATGGTCGATTGAAAAGTTAACTCGGCAACCCACGTGCACACACCTACACGGTTCCAGACCATCATTACCCCAAGCACATCTAGGTTTCATTCCCAGTGAGATATCAATAATGGCACCAACGTGAAAGTAGACTATGGTGTGTTCCAATCTTAGTGTAAGAATCATGCAATTAACAAGAACATGAAGAACAAGAAAACTTTATAATCACAAACACATAGAAATAGGTAGATCTAACAAATCTCACAAAACAAACATTAATTCGTTAATGGAAACACAATCCCCAAGTTAATTAACTACCCCGTAAATATGGAATCCAAGTATGTCATTGGGTTCAACACTTTAGGGCAAAATAAAAATAAAGAGATGAAGGGAAAAAAACCTAGAGAGAAAGAAGAGAATTTTCTCTCCCTATCATTCTCTTGAAGTCTAAAAATGGGCATAAACTTAAACCCTAGTAAACAAAGGTCCGTATATATAGTTGTAGGAAATTGGGCCTTGAAATAGGCCCAAAAACTGCATAAAAACCCTAGTAGCCACAATTTGTGCAGCCAGTGAAAAATGACACGGTCTATGCACGGCCATTCAGGAACAAAGCATGCGGCACTAGGGGTGGGCAAAAAAACCGAAAAATCGAAAACCGAACCGAAACCGAATTATCCGAATTTGAATAAACCGAACCGAATTTAATATACGGTTTTCGGATATCCGAATTGAATAAACCGAATTCTGAATACGGTTTTTGGATCGGTTTTGGATATTAAAACTCAAACCGAAACCCGAACCGAATACCGAATTGTAATTAATTTAATTAATTAAATATATAATACTAATTAAATTTTAAAACTACAAAATTAAATTTATAAGTAAATATAATTAAGAGGACCAATCTTTAAATTTTAAAAAAATTGTCCAACCCCTGAACCCGAAAAACATTAAGAAATAAAGCAAGTATTGTAAAATAAGAAAATTATGCATTTGGCCTACCATATATACTAAAAGTGTGCTGACTGGTAGGGGTTTATCCATATCATCATGTAACCTCTCATAAGTCATAACCGAGGGAATGGCTAGTCCCACATCGAGAGCAGTACAAACTAGAATGAAGAATTTACCTATAAATTATCCTCCATCTCTACATCTAAACCTCAGCAAGACCATTTGGAAGCCCATTTCATATGATGGCTTTGGCTCAATTGGGCCTTGAAATAATTATTTTAAAGTTAAAATTTTAACTTGCTAATTAATTGATCAGTCTTGTGACTTTTGTCCAAATGATCAAAAATTTTGATTTTCGGTTTGAACCCGATTTCGATCCGAAACCGAATATCAAATTCGGTTTCGGGTAGGTCGAGTTATTTGGTTATATGGATCGGTTTCGGTTTTGGACATTTTAAGAAAAAAACTGATTAAACCGAACCGAACAACCCGAAACCCGATTAAACCGAACCGATGCCCACCCCTATGCGGCACGGCACAGCCCGTGCAGCCTCGTGCTGGCGCGAGCCACATGGACTGACACGGGTCGTGTGGCTTTGTGTTGTGTTGTGCGGGATGCAAGGATCGGCATGGGCCATCGGCTAGTGTCGGTCTTGACTTACGTGCCCCATGTCATTTGACACGACCCGTCAGCTAGAATGACTTTTTGCTCCTAAATATGATGCAGGACATGCTATTTTTCACACCCCGTGGGCTGGTCTTAACTTTTGGAACTTGAAATAGCGCAGATCGTGTAAAATGGAATGGTATGTGCCCATACTTAGTCATTTGGGCAGTGTCGTGGGCACGTGTAATGGCTGTTTCATAGCTTGTGTAAATTTCCACGGGCCGTGATAGCCACTTTGCATGGACCGTGCATGGCTGAAGTAGGGCTTGTCCATAGGCTCATGCCAACTGGTCGGTCGGCCGGCTGGTTCGGCCGACTGGCACTATTTTCCGTTCTTAACCTTCTTGAACTTTAACTCCAACGTTTCTAGTCTCAATTCCCCCTACTACCATTCTTTGGAGTCAGTGGCCTTCAATCTACTACCATCCTTGCGAATGGCCTTCGATATCTTCTAACATCCTTGCAAATGACCTTCAAATATCTTCTACCACCCTCGCAGATGGCCTTCTACAAAATGATGACGACAAAGTACTCACGAGAAACCTACTAATAATCTCACAAAGGAAGATCTAGGTGCTCATGAATACAAAGTGTCCATTAGACTCAATTGATTTTACAAACCTGGGATTCAGACAATAAAACCAATAATGGTCATCTAAACCCCATGTCGTACAAACCTAACTAAACTAGTAATCAACCAAAAAATATGACAATAAATGTGTCAAATACATTGGTTAATGCATGCATAAAGGTGCACATCAATCTCATACACTTAAAACTTTACTCGTCCTCGAGTAAACAAAAACGAGAAAAGATCCAAGAGGAATTTAGCATGCAAAGATAAGCTAACTAATGCATTTAACTTATTCTCAAGATACCCTAGTTCCCCCAAAGATTGTAAGAATCTCACAAATCTCACTCTCCCTGAAGATGTTAAAGTAACCTATCCAACCAAAATATACAAAAGAAAAAGGGAAAAGGCCTAGTAAAATGATAAGTGTTAAACTAGCTTACTCCACCGAAGAAGCAGTCGAAGACAGTCCAAGAGATGTTGATGAAGAAACCACCAAAGATCGCCAAAATATGCTCAAATTTCTTTTTTCCAATTTCTCTCAATTTCTCTTAGTTTGTCTTGGAGTCATTTCAGATTGTCATCCTAGCATTCACACATGTTGAGCTCACTTCTCACCTTTTTCCACACAGCCTCTCATTTTTGCCAAGGTTTTCTAACCTAGCCGGGCCTAACCTCTCAGTTTTACCTAGGTCTTTCAACCTATCCGAGCTTTCTTCCCTTTTTTGACTAAGTTGCCCTTTCGGGTTTCTAATTTAGATGGGTATATATATTTTCATTTTTTCAAATTTTGTTTTTAGCACAAAATTCCCCAAAGGTGGGCTTCAT
>JAULKK010315159.1:0-21816 GCA_032355705.1 Rubia peregrina
CTATGATTGATTTAGGAGCATCTATTAATATTATCTCTTCTTAGCTTTATGAGAATTTAGACATAGGTGCACTTAAGGAAACTAGGGTAATTGTCCATTTAGCCGTCACTTCCAATCTTGCCCTCGAGGTTTAGTTAAGGAAGTAATGGTTAGAGTAGGCAATATAGTGTTTCTGGCAGATATTTATGTCCTTAACACCCTCAAATTTTACTGGGGAGACATTTTCTTAAAATGTCAAGGACGAAGATAGATTTTCATTTGAGAAAACTTACCCTAGAGGATGACATTGATCAGGTGTCATAAATTTAAGAATGATTCACCTAATCCCTCTCTTGTGTTCAAAGGAATAACTTTGTGTAATGAACTAACTCAACATGAAAACTCTTGTATGATTGAAGATGTTAAATGCCTAAATGAGATCCTTGAAGATGATGAGGTATTGCCCGATATAGAGACCTTACATTTTCTATATTTCTTGAACGAACATGGTAAAGATGCAACTTTTGATAACCATATGTCTTCTAGTGTGATTAAACATGTTTTGCTTTGAATATGTCACACTAACGTACAGTGGAGAATGATGCATGTTAAAGAATTAACAACTCGTAAGCCCATTCCCATTCCCAAACACAACAAAAATGTATCTACAATTGAAAAAGATAGACATGTATGGTATGTTTCTCCCAAGGTGAAGGGCAAACCGAGGGTAATGTCGAGAACCGTCCACAAGGACGTGGTTGTTGGTGGTGTCAAGGATGCTGATTTTGGTGACCCTTCTAACCATTTTTTAGTTTTCAAAATGCATGAAATAAAATATTGTGAGGACGGGAATAAAAATATGATGTTTTATATTTTATATTAGTGTTTTAAAAAAATTCTTGTGAATTTTTGGAACTGTGCTTGATTTTTGGTGGTGTTTTAGGGATTAATTTTCATTCAAATTGTTTTGGAACAGTGCTACTCACAGTTTTAATGTTTTTGTATGTAGGGAATTTATGAAAAATGGGTTCGAAGGGAAAAATGAAATTAAGCCTCATGCTAGAGAAGGCCGACACAGACGTGTCATGGCATGGCCCATGCTAGGCTGCACCAGCACAAAGTTAAGGAGGTGACATGAGGCTGATGACATGCGCCATGACACATGGGAAAATGTGACAACACGAGCTATCACATGCCAACACGAGACATTCACATACCGGCACGGGGCTGACCTTGAGATTCTCGTAAGCACCCAACCAACCCCAATCACAAATTGCCTAAAGTACTATAAACCCACCCCCCATACATGCCCTTTTTCATCACATCAATATTATCTTATCTTCTCAAACTTGAATTCCTAACTTTCTCCTCCCATGAACCAAATTTTACCATAACTTCCCCAATTTTCATCCGATTTACCTCCATTTGGTGCCAAAAAATGTCTTTCCGATCCCAACAAAACCCTATGATTAATTTCCCCAGAAACATTACGATTTTTCCTTGATAATCAAATTTCAATTCCCCCAATGCTTGGGTTTTCTACCAAAAAACTTATTTTTTGGTCAATTCTGGGTGTTAAAAATTGCTTCAAATTGATCTAGAAGGAGTCCCACACACTTATTAAGCATAGATTTCAGCCCAATCATCACTTGAGGTACATGGTAAATTTTTGGCTCCTTGGAAAATTGAAAATTTTGAATTTCTTGTGAAATCCTCGGATATTAGAATGCTTTAGATTTTGGGTTGTTAGGTTGGTGTTTGGACTATTGTGGAAGAGTTATTTTGAGTTGGGGTAGTTGGTAAAGAGTTGTTATACTTTTATTTATTGTTGGTGCTGTTTTTGTGCTATATTATTTGTCTTACCTCGTAGACTTATAGGAGAATCTAGTGTACTTTTCTTGGGGCTGACTACACTCTTCATGGAGCACGTTGGGCAGAGAATCCGTCTAAAGGACTCCCTATCCAAGAGAAGAACTTTGAAGATGCGAGGACCATTAAGGAACCCAAACTCCACAAACCAGTCCAGGTGCTAATGTGGAAGATTTGGCTAGAGTTTACTAAGGTGGTGGGCCCCCACCTACACTAGATACACCTTGGAGTTCTTGTCCAATGTCTGGATGGATACCAATAGGCAGAAGTTGATATTCGATTTGGGGGATGTGGCCCATTCTATGGCTCATATGAAGCTAGCTCAGGTTTTCAGGTCGAAGTTTTACAGGCAGGTGAGGGGGTATAATGAACTTGGTGCAGGTTTTGATGTACGCACATTCTGGCCCTCCATCACTAGAGGAACTCAGGGAAGAGAGAGAAAAAATACTGACATAGTGCATCCAATGCTGAGATATGTAGCTAGGCTTCTGAGTGTGATAGTCGGTTTCCATAGGGAGCCAACAACCTGT
Organism: Rubia peregrina; assembly: GCA_032355705.1. Classification (NCBI taxonomy): domain Eukaryota; kingdom Viridiplantae; phylum Streptophyta; class Magnoliopsida; order Gentianales; family Rubiaceae; genus Rubia; species Rubia peregrina. Next base: position 2,379 of record JAULKK010315159.1, read on the forward strand.
ATTGATAGAAATTGTAGGATACTATGGTCTATCTTCACTGAGAGAGCTTATTTTGATTTGGTAGACTAATTAATTAGCCATTACATCCATCTCTCGCGGCAAAGGACATGCAAGATAGCTATCGGGGGAATGATATCTCTCATGCTCGAGCATTTTCACCTTCCGGTGAGGGGTGATATGCGGAGAACCCAAATGCTTCCTACACCCTTACACCCACAACCATGGTATATGCAATGATGATCCAGATAGAGGGTGACATTGTCCAATAGAACTACAAGGGCCAGACCTTCATGAGACTTCGCCAAGAAGACAGGACCACACTGGCCAAGAACTTCTTACTGCATGATCTTATTATATAGATTGATGGGGACTCTTAAGTGGTATTGGGTGTTCCATATGAGGAGGAGGACGACGAGCAACAGGAAGAGGATTGCCATATTATGGAGCAGCCCACACACTCATTCCCTACAGACCACCAATTCTCTCAAATGCTACTATATTCCTAGCAGTTTGTGCTACCCCCGAGTTCCCGTAGTTGGTGTAGCCATCGGTATTTGAGCAGCAATCATTTCCACAACCCCTGTTTGAGTAGGTATTTGGAACACTATCACCGTTCTAGGGCCCGGTTTTATATTCAGGATGAATCCTACCATTCTACTGGGCATGGTGGTGGTGACTCTCATACGCGCAATGTTTCTTCCCACTATAATGATTTTGTAGAATCTATAAGTCGCGGAAGTCTCAGACTACCTACTACTTCTAGCCACACCACCACATTGTATCCATTCCTTCTCAGCATGGGATTCATATATGGTAGCATCCTAAGTTCAGCCCATTCTGGGAGCATGACTCTCTGGATTTCCATTCATCATCTTCGTACAATATGTGGACTAGCCACATAGACAGGAGTTGAAGTTGGTGCAATCCTGGGATGATGCCATCTTTGGAGTTGGACAGGATGTACATTGGCTTGGCGCTCAACTAGACTAGCACAAGTGGGAGACTACCCAAAGGTTTGATATATTTGATGATCATCTTCACCACTTGAGGGAAATCATGGAGACACTACAGGATGGCATAAGAGAAATCATCGATCGGCCAAGGACTTCTAGAATCAAAGATGACTACTATCACCGGGATTTGCACGGGCAGGGGCAAGGAGCTAGACATTGCAGATGACATTGAGTACTTTTCGGTGCATCCAACCTTTCTTTTTTACCTTGGTAACTTGCATTGGGGACAATGCATGAACTAATTGTGGGGGAGGTTTGGAACACCTTCATGGTGGAATATCCTCTGCTTATCCTCCCATACTTATTTGTTTTAGCCTATGATTTGCATGATGAATGTTTTGATGATTGCGTTTTCCTTTTTTTAAAATTTCTTTATTTTATTTGGATCTTTGAACATTTGATTGTTGCTTGTTCTTAGGTGTGAGGGCACCTCTTTGTACTTTTTTGTGGGGTTGTTTTGGGGAATACTTTTTGGTGGTGTAATTTTATATTTTTCGTAATCTTCATGTAGTATAAAGCCCACCTTTGGGGGCATTTTGTGCTAGACAACAAAATTTAGAAACATTTTTAAAAAATAGAAAAAATATGCCCTACTAAGTTAAAACCTGAAGGTAAATTCAGGCAAAAATGGGATGAAAGGCCAGATAGGTCAAAAAACTTAGGCATAATTAGAGGTTAATGCCTGACCATTTTGGAAAACCTAGGAAAAATTTAGGGGCCTTGTGCAAAGAGGTGAGAAGTGAGATCAACCTGTGTGAATGCTAGGATGAAAACCTGAAAGGCTCCTAGGAAAAATGAGAGAAATTGATGGAAATCGGAAAGTAATATTTGAACATCTTTTGGCCATTTTTGGTAGTCTATCGCCAATATCTCTTGGATTGTCTTTTGTTGCTTCTTTGACGGAGTAAGCTAGTTTAACAATTATAATTTTATTCTACCTTTTTCTTCAATGGATTTTTCGTGGATAGGGTACTTTAACAACTTTAGGGAGAGTTAGATTAGTGAGTTTCTTACAATCTTTGGGAGAACTAGGGTAGCTTAGGAATAAGTTGAATGTATTGGTTAACTTATCTTTGCATGCTACACTCCTCCTATATCTTTTCTCAGTTTTGTTTACTCGAGGACGATTAAAGGTTTTAGTGTGTGTGTGTGGGGGGGATTGTTGTGCACATTTGTGCATGCATTACCCAATGCATTTGACACATTTATTATCATATTTTGTTGGTCGATTGATAGTTTTAGTTAGTTTTACATCACAAAGGGTTGAGATGGCCACTGTTGGGTTTCTTTTCTAAATCCATAGTTTTGTAGACTTAATTGAATCCACAATTTTTATTCACGAGCACCTAGGTTTTCCTTTTTGAGCCTACAAGTAGGTCGTCCGTGAGTATTTTGACTTCATTTTCTGGAAGGCCACCCGCGAGGGTAATAGAGGATATTTGAAGGCCATTACCAAGAATGGTATAAGATATTGAAGGATATTTACGAGAATGGTAATAAATAGAAGGCCACAGAAATAAATACGCAGTTGTAGATAGAATTGAGCTTGGAACGGAAGAATTGAAGTTAAAAAATTGTCAACAACGACGAAATCACCTGTCCATCCAACCAACCGACACGAGGCACTGGCATGAGCAAACCTAGCCTAGCACGGCCCGTGACAGGGGCGGCTAACAAGGTCCGTGCCGGCCAACATGGATTGTTCCATAGCCCCTTAGCACAGACCGTGTCGATCAGTGCTGCACGTGTCCCTAAATTCACTCTGATGGCTAAGTATGGATTAATACCATGCCATTTCACACGGACTGTATCATTTCAATTTCCAAATGTAAAAACTAGCCCACGGGGTGTGAAAAATGACACAGCCCGTGCCGTTCCCTTGAGAGAAAAAATCCTTCCTGTCGACAGGCCATGCCAACCGACATGGGGCCCAAATTAGATGTTAAAAACTAGACACCAGCTTGCGGCCAGTACCAGATTGTGCCGTTTGTGCAAGCACGAGCCTACACGGGCAATTCCATTTTCCACTAGCTGCATTAATTGTGGTTGTTAGGGTTATTAGGCCTAATCTGGATCTTATTCAAGGCCCAATACCCTACTAATATATATGGACCTATGTCTACTAGATTTTATGTTTATGCTCATTTTTTAGACTTTAAGAGTAGCTAGAGAGAGGAAGGAGCTCTTCATTTTCTCCAGAATCTTCTCTTCTTCTCTTTATTTGTTATTTTGCCCAAATACATGAATCCAATGAAATACTTCGGTTCAATGCTTAGGTAGTAGTTTATTTACTTGTGGTTTGCATTTGTATTCATGAATTAATATTTGTTTTGTGAGATTCCTTAGATCTACCTATTTCTATGTGTTTACGTTTTCGTTGACTTTTTCTTCATGTTCTTATTAATTGCATGATTGTCACATTAAGACAGGCACACCGTAGTCTAATTTCATATTGGTGCAATTATTGATATCACTCGGGGAAGGAAATCAAAATGTGCTTGGGGTCATGATACTCCGGAACCGTATAGATGTGTGCTTGTGGGTTGCCGATACAATGGAGAAGAACATTAGTCTTAGAAACAAAATTAACCTGAAGGGTTACGAATAGAGATAGCTATAGCAGAAAACTTGGGTAGCGTTGCAACCTTAGAGCCATCAATAGGGTGTTTCACCCTCTTTTCCTTTTATGACCTAGGGAGAAGCATTCGTGGTGTAGTTCCCGAGAAGTAATATTACGGGGGAGATTTAGATATGTATAGTAGGCAGGACCCTTGTTACAATTTCCTAATCACGGAGGCGGTGTTGATGGAAGATTACATGTACACTCTGCGTGACAGGTATGGGGAAGTGTTTATCTTCCACCACACCACGTGTCATAAATACTAAAATAGGTTTTTAGTTCTTGTCTATGATACACAAATACTCCGAAAGTGCTAGTTCACATAGTTTATTTTCTTGTTATTTTCATCTTAGTAGCTGTTAGCAACCCCACGAAAGCGTGTTGTACCAATACTAACTTTCCTTATGCGTGATCGGATTGACGATCTGATGGTCCCTACCATCTCTGATGACAAACTTGGTCTTGCCACCATCTACAGTTTAGGTATCTTAGTAGTAGGAATTGGAGCAACATATACAAACTCTATCTTTGACTCTCGGGTTGATGTCTCATAGTTTGTTTGACAACCCTGACAACCCTGGGAGGGTGGAAGTCAATGTCTAAATCCCTTAACCTATATGAGTAATTCCATTCGCAATCTCACGTATATTACTATAGAACTGACATAACTCATAAAAATATGAAGGGGATAACTATTTTCGACCTCAGAAATGGACATGGACCTGTATTTTTTTTTAATTAACAACCAAGCTTAAATATATATTTTTTTCCAAAATACCAACTTAACTAGCTATTTTATAGTTTTTCAAAAATCTATGCAAGTTAAATCATATTGGGAGAATCATTTCATAATTAACCATTAGTGATAACAAGTCAAAGTGGAATTCAATTTCCAAATGATATAGAAAGCAACCTAGTTTTCATTAAAATCCACGAACCTAAAATTAGAAATTAACATCACAAAATCCACAAAGTGTTTCATACCACAAAATCTAATATGGGTGTCTAGTCTTCTTCAAACAAAAGCTCAATCTTTGAGTCTGCATCATTTTGTTGGTCCGCACAACCTCCCCGCCCTCATCACCCTCATCCCATCATCTTTGAAAATCGGCTAAAAATTTGTCGGCTGTTTATCTTTGCTTAGTTAGAGATACAATCCCTTTCTTTCTGCAAAGCGAACATGCTGGGCTTCCGCAGTTCTCAGCATCTCGTGGGTCAAAGCCACGTCATTACTTATGTAACTGAAGTACCTACTTATGATACTTTTCCAACTGTTATGGGATCTTGTAATTTTTTTAAAATGAAATAGAATTATATTAATTATAAAAACACAAAAAAATTCTTAATTTGAAGGTTCGAGTTTAGTAGTCACAAGAACTTGATTCCGTAGCTCTACCTAGGGCCACTTATCTTGATCTCTATGCACTCTTTGCTGCCTGTCCAGGGATGGGGTGTTGCACCTTCTTTTTGTCAAAGCCCAACCTTGGTTTATTATGACGGAACCAGCTTTGATCGTAAAACTCCAATCATAGAGGTTGATCCAAAGGATGTACCCTGTCTTCCTTCATCAAAGCAATTATCAACCCACTGTACAAGAGATCAATTTTCTTGGTCCCTGCAACTTTGAGCATGCTACAGATGATGGTATAGACCGGGCTTATATCTTCTCCATTACGAAATAAAAGTGCATCATGTTCCCTATGGTCAGCTCACATGCGTGCCCACCCGTCGAAAACACATTCAAATAAATCCACTCATAAATTAGCCACTCTTCTATAGTCCACATGCCAACGTCATAACATTCTGCTTGGGCTGCTGTATCTCCACTCCTATAGAAGTACTTCTTAGCCATTGCTTTGAGACATAATGGGATAGCCTCGCCATGGCCGACAAGTTTTGTTTGTGATAAATATCTTGCGGATCATGGGGATCATTGGGCCACACATTATCCAAATCAATAGAGGGTTACATTGTTAACGGTGTATTTGTCACCAAAATTGTTTTACCATTAACCTTCATGACATCACGATTATTAAAACAATGCTCTAAATTGGCATGGACAACCTTGCCAATGTGAACTCTTCCATCTAAGCATATCAATCTATATCGGTGTTGTTCTCTAAAATGAGCAAGCAAGTATTCTAGGAATGAATATTCAACATCTCTAGCACGTATAACCTTAGGATCAGTACACTTCCAATAAGAGAAATCCATAAACTTTGTTCCGCCATTTAGTTGAAAAACTTCTCCGTCGGGGCGCTCCTTGGTCATAGGATAATGACTTCGGTCACTAGCTCTTGAATTATCTCCCTTAGGCCTCCTCATTGTTGTTTGATTGCATTTTTTAAAATCAAAATCTGACAGTTTGGGCGGGGATTTTCGAATTGGGGGTTTCTATTCGAATTGTACTTCGAACTGATTGGGATTTTTTTATACCTAAACAGATTAAGAACTAGGAACGCTATCCTAAGTTTTATACAGAAGGGGCGAATCATTTCCAACCTCGAAAGCCATGCTTCTCCGGCCCCCCACTTTTCCTTCTCCACAATCTCCAAAACTCTCCAGTTCCTTTGATTTCCTCTCCAATATTCAAACATTTAATCATTCAAGTGAAAAGGGTATGTATTCACTAGTTCTATTACTCTATATTTCAACTCTTAAACCATTATCTAATCCAATGGAATGTCATAGGGAAAGTTATCATTAAGGAAGAGGAAAATTGGATGGGATTTCCTTCAAATCAAAATTCACACTCATTGGATGAAAAGGTTAGTGTCAATCCTTCTAAATAAGCCATTGTTCAAATCAAAGCTCTCAATTATTGTATACTATATGTGTATTGTATTAGGGTTAACAAATTTGTTCATAATATTCCGTTACATTTTAATGAAACCTGTTAAAACATGGTATTAATTGTGTTCTTCATTTATGGTTACATTCTTGATGAAAACTCAGTATTTTAATTAGTGCTAATGGTATAATTAACAAAATTTATGAGTGTGAGATAAAAATTACCACAAAAAGGGGTTGTGACGGAATATGTTTGTGATGATTAAGATGGATCCGACAATGTCAATATTGGAAAGACTCATTGTAAAACATTAGAACGTAGAATGGCTTGAACAGAGTTAACTTTGTTGGTCTTAAATAAGTAGGGGAAGTGTTTGTCGGAATGACATGCTAAATGGTCTAGTTGGGTAGGGATGTTTGGAAGAACTATGGTTGACATAAAGTACGATAGTTGGCATGAGATCTCGAAATAGTACAAAGACAACCTATTAACGGAGAGCAAGGAACCTTTAAATTTTGAAGTCATAGCCCTCCATAACCAATGTTTGTTCTTACAAATTAACATTTTATGTTTCACACGATGGTGTTGAAATTCATCATAGAGGCTGTTTGAGATCGATGCGCCGGACATGGAAGATCTACAGAAGAAGGCAATGAAGTTGTTGTTTAAGAGTTGGCAGGAAAAATACACTTTTTGAGGGTATTATATATTTTTCAAAGAGGAAACAAAATTGCCCGTGGTTAGCTTATACATACCTTCAACCGGAGAGTTGGGAGATTCACAATAGAAAAGCTTTAGGGAATTTAAAAATGTTGGTATATTTATTTAAAATATATTTTGGATTAAGATTAACTTATCTATATTTGGGACATGTATATTTATGACATCCTAACATAGAGAAAAAGGAAATAAAAATGACATATTTCATTGAAAAATGTAATTCCTCACTGATTGAGCCGAGGGAGGGGGTATGGATTAGCCACAATCGAGTTAGTGAGTGAGCGTTTTGAAAAGGAAGTTCAAAATGCAATCAAAGGAGGGATCACAGAGGATCAGGCAAGGTCATTGGTAAAACCAATTGATATGTATTTCATTTAGAGGTTTAATTAATTCTTAAAAGGGAGACAAGACAATAAGGTTGCATTTGAAAAACCAGAAGAAATTAAACTCGCGGAACGTGTGGTAACTCCTTAGTCATTCTTTCCTCTTCAAGACATTATCCCATTTTCATAGACTAATATTATTTAATTTTTAGGCATAGGCTAAGTTGAAGCATGATCAATTAGAAGGTCAGTTACATTTTTATGGGTAAGCACAACATCCTTTGTAAGGCAACGAGAAAATCCGATCACCCAAGGCGTACTAGAGGAGTGGGCGCACTCTTGTCCGAAAGAGAGGCATTTGGAATTACTTAATACTTTGACTGAGAAAAACTGTCGAGAATCCACACATTGCAAAAGTAAGTACATCTTCGTGATAAACTAATAGAGCAACAGGACATTATAATTCACAAGTTAATTCAACACACCGGACTTTCTCTGCCGAATAATTTAGAGGATTTGGCGGCCGATTGGACGCTACCTTCAAGATGATCCTACCATTCTCTTAGAGAGATTGAGGTTAACCACGAATTCATTATTCAAAATAAAAAACATAAGGGAAACAATCTCGACAAGGCCATCTTAGCCAACGAAAAAAGGTTTGATTTTATTCATTACTTACAATTTCATTAATATCATCCTAAAAAAACATTTATATTTGATGTAGACATCGAATTTGCATGATCGAATTTGCATGATCAAGGCGACAATGGTAAACTACTCCATGTAGGCAATGGAATTTTACATGAGTCGATACAACACCATCATTCTATTTCAACAGAAGGGGGCATTTATAGAGTTGTGTTAGAGGCCCTGGTGCTCAACAATTTTTTTTCCAATTCCAGATGGTCACTATAAACAAAAAGGATGCGCCCAAGGAATATTTGTTCCATAGCCTCGTCTTCTATTATACGTCGATCCAATAAAGTATTGACATTTAAAAATTCTTGGCCCTATAACACCTAAACTCATAGACAGTACACAGAATAGAGTTAGACAGTGGGTATGAAGGGCACAAGTTTTGAAGGATTCACCCCACTTAGTTCCGGTGTTTATGGTTTAATTGCACGTCATGAGCGCAACTAAACCTATGCATTTATTGGAAAATGAATTCGTATTTGGTTAAAAGTATGAAATCTTTGCAATATAGACTAATTTTGAAGATCTATGGAGTTGTGAAGAAGTTAACCAAACACTAATGTCTCTGTACCTACCGTGAGTATATTGTGCATTCTAAATTTTTATATTTAATTTTGAAATAAAATAACCAAATGCTAATTTGTATCAACCAAATTATTTTGAAGGCACATATATTACTTTGCGAATGAAAAAGGACATGGGTTGGATTCTGTACTTGTGCCTCGTGATGACTCACAAAATTGGATGTACGAAGAAAGAGTGTGGGTTATATGTATGATGTTTTATTTAACTAAGTGTGGGGGAAGATTGTGATCCTTGAGTTGAGATGACAAAATTTTCCTGTATTTTGAGTTTTTAGAAAGCATGATCCTTACCAAGTAATCTTTGATGCATAAGCATTGTCTACCTTGCCATTACCTTTTTCTCTTGTGTTATGATATAATGGATCCTAAGAGAAATAGACCGGAGAAAGGAACTACTTCCCTAGTTCATAAGAGTAGGGTATGGTAAAAATTAAGATAAAAGAGCCGAAAACACCCGTTACACCTACGTCACCATTGTTGATGACTTAATGGGATTTACTAAGATTGTTGGGGGTGCGGCCCATGAGTGAAAGTATCTTAATAAGCCAAGAAGGATAATCTCTGAGATAAATTTTGCATGCAAAATGACTTTTGTAGCACTATGCATACTGAGAACTGTCACCTACATGCTAGGTCGGATAGGCCTAGAAAGCTTCCCTGGGATGCACTCCAAGATATACATTCGATGAACTTTGGAATTCTAGGCAACCGCAGAGGAAACATTAGACAACGATGGAAGGAGAACCATCACATTCCACTTGAACGACATGCAGTGTTCATTTACCCAAAGGGAAGTCGCTCGAGCATTTGGGTGAAAGTACATGAACGTAGTTTTGAAGAAAAATTGGAAAGGCCTTCCATTCTATTTTGGCAGCTTTTGGAGGAGCTTAGCAGGTGTGGATGGGAACCATTTGGGCAAGAGTACCACGATGGTCCACCCAGCTTTGGGGTTTGTGCATCGACTCCTATCCATGGAAGTTTATATCATAAGATATTTTGCAATACCCCAATTGAGACGTGCAGATTCTTTGGGCAATAACTTAGGAAGGGAAATTCTATCCCAACTTGGTGGAAAACAATTTTGGAAGAATTCTTATGCATGGGAAAGAAGAGAGCCGGAAAGATACCAATGAGAGGAATGGTTGGCCTTCTTGCACAATACGTAGGGCATTCGGCACCTCCCCGTATTGCTTTGGTAAATTTGGGTCATTCAGGGATGAAGTACACAATGGAAAAATTGGAAAGAGCTTTAATGGCTGCCAACACAACTACAGAGGATCCCTTTATTTGGTTCTATGGTGATGCTATCCCGTGCAAGTTCATGGTCCTTTCTTAACTCGAATGCACGATAATCAATCTTGATACCGCATTGGAGGATATCTTCATAGCTCCCGATCCAAGGTTTGAAAAGGCCTTCTACAACACCTTTTTGGCCCCCGGATGTGGACATAGAAGAAGAAAACCGTGAGAATCTCCCTAGAGTGCAACCTTTCCGAACCAACTTACCGGGGAGTTCTTTGATCAATTTCAACACATTTCAACACATTTAGGGAAAAACCCATGACTTTAACAAAAATAGTGTAAGAATTTAGTCATTCCCTAGGTGGGAGGAGTTTACAAATGTAGGAGTTTGGGATGAGGCTTAACTCCATGGATGAATCCATAAGGGCTTGGGGAACTACACTAGATTGAATCGAGCTACAAGTGAAGGAAGCGTTCACTATAGTAGACAAAACGTCCATTGATCCGCCTCCTCTTGAGGTCATGAAAAGAACAATGGGTGAATAATAAAAAACCTGAGAGGTGGATTCACAAATATAGAAATTTATGTATTTACTTCTGTTTCTACTACTATGCTACCTGAAGGGTAGATAATGCCTAGACCGAGGTCATCCACAGAGGTATTGGGGACCTAAGAGTTAACTTAAAATAGCCGTGATCGGTTCATCTATTCGATCACGCGTCAGGAATAGTTAGTATTGGTAAAAAGAGGCATTGGGGGAGGGAGGGTTTACTAATAACAACTAACATGCAAATAAAATAGGAATTAAACTATGTAAACTAGCACTCTGGGAGTATTTGTGTAACATGATTAATGTTGTTTCGATCCTCGATTCCATCACATACAAGAACTACTCACATATTCCAGTGTTTATGACATGTGGTGTAGTTGATGGTCAACACTTCCCCATACCTGTCACGCAGGGTGCGTGCGTAATCTTCCATCAGCACCACCTCTGTAATTAGGATAGTGCAACAACAAACCTACCTGCTATGCAGATCTGAATCTCCCCCGAGATATTTTGTCTCGGGCACTACACCACAAATGATTCTCCCTAGGCCTAAAAAGGAAAAATGGGGGTGAAGAACCTTATCGATGGCTCTAGGTTTGCAAATATAATCCTAGTTTGATACTATAGTTATCTCTATCCGTAACTCATCAGCCAATTTTCTAGCTAACACTAGTGTATGGTCGATCGTAACATTTACTCCGCAACCAACGTGCACACACCCGCATGATTCTGAGTTATCATTACCAAAAATACATCTAGGTTTCCCCTTCGGAGGATATCAATAATTGTGCAAACATGAAAGTAGACTACGGTGTGCACCAGTCTTAGTGTTACAATATTGCAATTAATAAGAACATGAAGAACAAGCCAACCGAATAATCACAAACACATAACAATGGGTAGATCTATGGAATCTCACAATACAAACCTTAATTCATGAATTCAAATACAAACCCAAAGTAAATAAACTACTTCCTATTCATTGTACCCAGTATTTCATTGGATTCAATGACTTTTAGCAAAAGGAAAATAAAGAGATGAAGAAAAAAGGTTCTAGAGAGAAGGAAGAGTTATTTCTCTCTCAACCCTACTCTTAAAGTCAAAAAATGAACATTATTTTTTAACCCTAGTAGATATAGGTCCACATATACAGTAGTAGGGAATTGAGCCTTCCAAAAGGTCTAAAATAGGCCTAAAACTCTTGTAGCTACGATTGATGTGGCCAGTGGAAAATGATACGGGTCTTGCACTCTTGTGCAGTGCAGCCCATGTTGGGCCGTGCTGACATAGGCCGCACGATCAGGCACAGACCATGTTATCTCATGCAGGTGTGGGCTATACGGTCAAGTTTGACCTATCAGCTCATCCCTGTTTTGAACTTCTAATTTATGCACCCATTGTCACTCGTTGCGGCATGTCGGTTGGAGGGACTTGTTGCTCAGTTGAATGGTGCGATCCATGTCATTTTACTCATATCATTGACTGGTCTTCACATTTGGAAATTTAAACAATGTGGACTGTGTGTAATCGTGCAGTCCGCATCCATACTAAGCCATTAGAGTGAATTTGGGGACACGGGTTGCACAGATATACACAACCCATGTCAAGGGGCTGTGGAACGGCCTTTGATGACTTGCATGGGAAGTGCTAGCCACTCCAATCATGGACCATGCTAGGTTGGGTTGGCTCGTGTCGGCTGCTTTGTGCTGGCTGGCTATCTGATTTGATTAGTTGATGCCATCTTCCGGTTTTGGCTTTTTTGAACTATGAATCCTCCTTTTCTAGCTCAATTCCTTCTATTACCAGGCATTTAGGCCTATGGCCTTCTATCTACTACCATCCTCACAAATAGTCTTCAACACCTTCTACCATTCCTGTTAATGGTCTTCAAATATCTTCTACCCCCCTCGCGGATGACCTCTAAAAATGATGTTAAAATACTCACGAACAAACTACTTGTAAGCTTATAAAGGAAAATCTAGGTTCTCTTGAATACAAAGTTTCCATTAGATTCAATTATGTCTACAAAAGTTGGGATCAGATAAGAAAACCAATAATGGTCATCTAAACCCTTTGTCGTGTAAATCTAACTGAAACTAGTAATCAACCAAACACAAAATGATAATATATGTGTCAAATGCATTGGTTAATGCATGCATAAAGTGCACATCAACCATGGAGATATTTAGGAAGCACATGAAAGGCAAGAATTGAGAGAGTGCATGCATTGAAGCTTAAAGGCTTTCGTGAAAGAGTTGAGGAAAGAGGATATAAGAAGAACGAGTGGGACGAGGCACACAAGAGCATGCATTTCAGGGTCCTTAGAGTAAGCGCTTACCATTCCCCCTATTCCACTTATGATTTTTATGCTTTGTGTGATGCATTGGGGACAATGCAAGGTTTGAGTGTTCAGAAGGAGTAGTTAGGCACTTAGGAGTTCTAAAAAAAATTCCTTTGTGTTTGTTTCTTTTCCTTCATTCTCATTTCAGTGTGAAGCTTACCTTTTTAGGCATTTTTTGCTACATAAAAGATTGAAAAATAAAAAATGAAAATAATCCCGGCAAAGTCGAAAAACCTAAAAGGGCAAGTTAGGTAACAAGAGGAAAGACCCGGATAGGTGGAAAAACCTGTGCAAAAGTGAGGGCCAAATGGTGTGGAAAAAGGTGAGACGTGAGCTTTGAAAAAAGAAAAATGTGGGATCCTACGATTAAAACCCGAAAGGTCTCCTAGTCAAAATGAGAGAAAATGTGAAATCAAAACTTATCCTATATTTTTCTTGGATTGTCTCTTGGTAGTCTCTTTTGGGAGAGTAACTTAGCTTGAGACATTCAAATTTTCCGAACTTCACTTTTGAGTTGGTATGTTAGTTCACAAGTGGAGAGGCTTCTTCTGAATGCAGCAATTGAAGGCGGTTTTCAAAAAACAATTCACCTAAAATTGCCTCAAAGAGAACCTTTTAAGCTTGGAAACCACCCATGGTACCCGTGGAAAGAATTTGAATGTGGTTAATTTGAATTTTAAAGAGGGTTTTAATAACCACCTTTAAATATGGCTAATGGAAAGCGGTTGAGGTCAGAACAGCCTTTAAAAGAGGCTGATTTAAAGGCGGTAAGTCATAACCACCTTTAAAAATTACAAATTCTGAGCTCAAAAAGTAGGTCTGATTGTATTTCTATGTTTGTAATTCTGTGTTTTCATCGACCTGAAGAGAAGAGCACTATCCTGAACTTGTAAATTTATCGTATCTCATTGCCAATTTTGTAAAATAATCAATCGGGCCTTTGTTTTTAAATTTATTCATTTTCCCTGTTTGAAAAATATTGAAGTATATAAAAAACATGCCCTAATAATTTAATGACCAAAATCCATTTTTTGAAGGTTTTGCATCCATTTTTTGGTCCATTAATGAAGAAGTAATTTCATACTCTAGAATGTGTCATTCTTCAATTGGTAAAGGTTAGTTTATTTTTCAAATTATTTAGTTCAAAGTCTTGCAAATATTAAGTGTTTTGATGATTTTAATGACCTATATATGTCCAATTAGGCTTTGGGATATGCAATTTGATTATTGTTTAATGAATGGTCCTGGGTTGCATTGAAATTGAGTTAATTGTAGGATAATGGACCGAGATGAAATCATTGGTAATAATCTTAGAAAATTGCTCGACTACATTCCATTGGTAGAATAATTTATTTCTTTAGTATTTAAAGATGCTTCTAAAAAAGATGGGGTACGAGTACGATGCCCGAATGGACACCTCCGTCAAGGGGGTGACATCATTCCCCAGAGATATTGAGGTGAATGGAGAGGCTATTGTGAAAACTGCGAGAATCGAGCAGAAATTGTTCTAACCGGACAATCTAGACAATGCCTTTCAAGCAAGTGGAAAATGGTATATATCCATTATATTTGTTCAAAAAATTTCTAATAATTTATGAAATTTGTAAATTGATATTTTTTTGGGACTGTAGAAATCACGCCCATGCCAGCTATGTAGACCAAGGCATAGACGGTAAACCAATCCACGTAGCCAATGGAGATCTGCATGAATTGATTAGACATTATCGCCTTGTACCTATTGCTGAGGGTATTTCTAGGGTTTTGTTGGAGGAACCATTGGTATTGGACGCCCTTTGCCCATCACAGACAGAGAATTCAAGAAGGCCAGTCTTTCACGAAGAATGTTTCTACTTTGGCTTCGTCATCTTATTTAAACCGATCCTACAACAGATAGACTTTTGAAGGAAAAATATCCCATATTACCCGAACCAGTGAAAATAAAACCAAGAACCGTCAAACCAACACCTAAATTGGTCCCAACAACACCCATGAAGCTTAATCCTCTAATTGCAAGGGCACAAGTTTTTTGGGACTCAACACACTTTGTACGGGTCCTGTATAATTGGCTTCAACCGCATGATCAAAACTCAACATACTCATTCTTGGGAAATGAATGTTTATTCAGATGAAAAGAATAAATCATTGAGGTTTGAAGTGATTTTGAAGATCTGTGGGGATGCGAATGAGTCAATCAAACGATCATGTCTATTTACACCTTGTGAGTTTTTTCTATAATTTTCAGTTCAAATATTTCAGTTACTAGCCAAAAAGTACTAAAGTAAAATGATATTCCATAGGTACATGGTTCATAGAAATAATCAAAAGAAGGGATGGATCTGTTGCATGTTCCCGGTGTCAATTTAGGAAATTGGTCGTACGAAACAAGAGAGGCTCTACTATGTCCGTAAGAGCCTATGGGGGGGAGAAAAGAAGTTTTTCATTGCACCATACATTAAAAGGTTCTAAATTATGATGATTTGATTCAGCTTCTAGCAACTAACAACTCATTTCATGCATAATTTTAATTTTCTCAATCAGGGACCATTGGAGATTGATTTTGATTGTCTACGCCCATAACTGCATTTACTGGATGAACCCCGTGCACTTCCCACCCTCGGATGCATTTGTCGGGATATTGGATATTGGAATTGGTGACAAAAATAATAATATTGAGGTTGTCCAAAACTAGGTGGGCTATGGACATCTTTTTCCCATTTATGATACTTAATTAATTTATGTAACAATTTAATTAAGGTTTTGAATTTTATTTGAATCGGTACAAGAAATAAGTGCAGAATTGGGAGTACGGCTTTAACATCAAGCTATACGCGGTACGTGCATTCAAGAATGTGCACAATTGTTTCTTCCAACAAATCTAACTAACCTTTCTTCTATTTTCTACGAACTAGTTATTGACAAGTTTTTATTCCTATCCATAGACTATTACTTGGTTAGCGTTATCTATAAATTTTTGTGAACATGCAAGATACTATCCTGTATTTTGTTATCATTTTTGTTGTTGATTGAAGACTTTTTTAGAGCTGGAGAAAGAAAATAGAACTATTTATTTACCATAAGACTATATAAGGTTTTCGAATTCGAGAACCTTCATTTCCATTTTCCCATGGCCATGATTAATACTTCCCGAGTTTGGAAACAAAGACAAGAAAACATTTTTTTGTGTTTGTAAACAATTCATATTTATGAAAAATTAGAGCAATCGTTAGATAGAATAAGAATAAAAAGGTTCTAAGAGCTCGAAAACTATATAGGAATATAACAAAGATCCGACTGTATAGTTTCTGAGTTTGTAAATGAATAACTTTACAAACTCAAATGTATATCAAAGGTCTGACGGATGCTGGAGATTTCTGAGCTCGAAAATAATTAACGGTAATTCTACAATCTTTTTAAAGATGGTTTTTAACCACCTTCCTTGGTGTTTTAGAGGGCGGTTGTTGGAACAACCTTCTATTGATGGCTAATGGAAGGCAGGGCGAGATAAGGCAAAGTGAAAGTGCCTTTAATTGTCTGATAGAACTGCCTTTAATACCCCTCCACACATATACACTAGTGGTTTGAAATATTATCTCAATTTCTTTGGGATATAAGAGTGTGAGAGGTCAATATATCTTTAGGGACTAGGGTGGTCTATGAATAATAATGTTAGGTGTTTTTGGGATATTCTTTCCATGCTATGTTATGCTTAGATTTTTGCTCATTCTTGTTGACTAGAGCATGAGTAAAGGTTTGAGTGTGGGGGGATTTGATGAGATATAAAATGCATGTTTTTCCTAAGATATTTAATGTATCTTTTGGTTACCATATGTATAGTAGATTGCTAGTTTTAGGTGAGTTTCATTTCAAGAGAGTTTAGATTACCATGTGTTGTCTCCATATCCAAATTCCCCATTTTGTAGCTTATTCAGATATGATGGATTTCATGTCCTTACAAGCATCTAGATTCTATTTTGTAAGATTATTTATAGATTATTCGTAAACACTTTAGAGTAGCCTGGTAAAGGCCAATCACGAGAATGGTAGAAGATAGTTGAATAGTAGTACACCGAAGGCAAATCGATTAAACATGGTAATAGACACACACAACTCATGTACATTTACACAGTTTTTGCCAAACAAGTCTCTTTTGGGACTAACTCTCGACGAGGGTCATAAGATTTTTCATGGCCCGTGCCTCCATATTGTGAAGACCCAGACAACCAGTCCGTGACCTATTGTGGGGCCACACCATCAGAAGCTGAAGACCATAACTTTAGATTGTAGCCCACATGTATTTTCGCAGACTACGCCATTCAGACCGCGTAGAACACTCTTGAGTCAGGACTTTGAGCGGGCAACAGGATCAGTTTGGTTGAGGAAAGCCTCCAATCCGATGCCCGTGTACTTTTGTACCTGCTATGTAATATTGCATGGCCCGTGGCAATGTGGCTACTAGGGTTGCACTTTTATTTAGGCTTTTCTAAGGCCAATTTCCCCTACTATATAAATAGGCACTACTCGATCAGGGTTTAAAAAGTTGTAATTTCTTTTCTAATCCTAGAGCTGAGAGTAGGTAAGGAGAGAAAGAGAGTAACTCTTCTCATTTACTATTTAATAGTTTATTCCTATGGCATTGAATCCAATTATTTAATTGGGTTCAATGTTCATGGAGTAGGGTAATTACTTTGGGATTTATTTGTATTCATGACTGGGTGATAATTTGTGATATTCTTGATCTTCCTATATTTTATTCCCATGAATTTTCATGTTTGACTTATGTTTTACATTCTTGTAAGATGCATGTTATGTATATTATATAATGCATCAAATTTTCATAAGGGACTTGTTGTCGTGCTAGGCTTGATTGCAACCTGGGAGTGTTGGGTTAGGACTTTTGTAGGTTCGCGAGTACCGACGAGGAGTGTGCATACATGTATGATCGTGGGTATCATTCTGATCATTAGAACCTAACTTGATTGGATCATTATGTTATAATAATTCATTTTAGGTACGAAATACCCTAGCGGTGGTGTAAAAACCCTCGGTGTACCCTGATAGGATGAGCATGATAGGTTGTATCAACAAGGGTTGTCTTGTAGCAACTGTAGAGTCATTACAAGATTTTGATTCTATTGCCTCTAGAGGCCAAGAGAGAAGCTTCCATAGTGGAGTGCCCATGATGAATTTTCTTACTCAGATGCCTAACGGTTGCTACCTACACAAGGCGACTGCTCGGCACTTAATCCACTAAGTGGGGGTGCATTAGGATTGAGAATGACTTTTATGGGGTAATAGGAGAAGATAATTAGTCTATCAAAGCAATTTCCCTAACGACGAAGACTGTGGTGATAGCCAAAAAGATGTCAATGAACCATTATGTGACAGATATTGGGAATGACCGACTGTCACCTACACTATGTGACATAAACATGAGATAGGTTTATAAGTCTTATACGTGATAGAGTCTCGGATCAAAGTCATTCATTTGTCATGTTACTCTAATATTCCCATGGCTAGTTAATTTATTTTATTCTCATCAATTTTCATGATTAGCAGTTGTTAGATAAAACCTCCCCAAAACCTATGTTTATAGTAGTAGCTATTCCTGACACAAAATCAAAGTGACGCCCGATTGTGAGTTATGTATAGTTAACTCTCAGATTCTACCATCTTTGTGGACAAACCTAGACTTGCAACTAGCTACTTTGTAGTAGTTGGTAGTGAGCATGGTAGAAACATATAAATTCTATCTTTGATCTCCCAGCGCTATGCTGGTAATTGATCTCCTGAAAGGTTGGTTTGTTAACAATCCCACAGAGTGCAGCTAAGTGTGTGCTCGGAAGACGATGACAAAGACTATAGTTTATGGCTCGTTTCCTTTCGCACAAGCCTCATGCTCTGATGGCAAGGATAATCTTTCAAGTCTACGGGTCACACTCTTTTTTTCAGATCACGCCCTCAGTATTGGCTAAGAAGGATCTTCAGGTTGTGGCTCACATACTTTTGTGCAGGACGTGCTCGCCATACCTCTCAAATATACAATTTATAGCCCTAAATGCATGCTAAGTACAACTAAGTAGCTAGTGGCAAGTTGGGATAGTCCACAGAGACAAGGGTTATTCTCAAGCGTTTGCTCATAAAAAGAGAATATTACGCTAGATATATAGATACATATATAAAGGGGTTTTTGAGTTTGGTTTTCTAAGTTAACAAATCAAAGACAAGTTAACAATCAACGCATACAGGAATTAAAATGAGATTAAGATTAGATTACGAAGTCTCGGGAGCAATTAACTTCAACTTCCAAGCTTTCTATCCATCATTGACATATAATATATTTAACCACTTTCACTACTTGTTGTAATGATAAATTTTCTGTTCTTCCGTACTAGAAGTTTACTAGAATGATTTCAACATCCTAGCTCTATTTCACTAATGGCCACGTTAGACGAACAACACCTAAAAGCATTCCATTAATGGCATCAAAAGCTAGAGAACCAACAAGCTTAGCCTAGGGCTAATTCATGCATTCATTTATGAACATGACAACGAATTCA
>JAULKK010315170.1:0-11347 GCA_032355705.1 Rubia peregrina
ACTGAGATATTGATATGTCACCAAATGGAAGAGGCAAATGAGTAGGCCATTTGTAAAATAAAATTCCACTGCCTAGCCAGTTGGAGTTCCAGAAATTGCTACTGCCTAGTCCATACAATATTGGGTTAAATTATTACACTCCTCGGTGATTAAACCTATTCTGGTTCTTGTGGGAGAGGAATGAGAAGTTTCCGATAATGACCAGATTAGGTTTGACCATAGGGTTTTATTCATCTGTAACTTCCACCAAAGCTTAGCAGAGAGAGCCTTAGATATGGTACGTAGATTTTTAATTCCAATTCCATTTTCATTTACATGTAAACAACATATCTTCCATGATCTCCAATGAATCTTATGATTACCCTCATCGTTATCACCCCAGAAGAAGTTAGCAGCCAAAGATTCAATTTTTTGAAGAATATGCTTGGTTGGTGTAAGAACAGTAAATGTATGGATGCAAAGAGAATAGAGACAATGGTTAATTAAAGTCCTTTTACCAGCTGAGCATAGCCACATATTTTTCCAATTTATCAGCCTACTCTCAAATCTATCTATGAGTGGTTTGAAAAAATCATTTTTAGTCATCCCTTGGAAAATAGGTGTCCCTAAATATGTCATTAAGGTTTTTCCTTGGTTCATGCCTAGAATTCTCTTAATTACTAGTAATCTATTCCCAGGTATGCCCTTTTTGATATAAAAATAACTCTTTTGGTAGTTTATTTTCTGACCCGATGAAAGCTCATATGCCTGTAAAAAAATTCAAGTTTTTTAGGGTTTTAGCATCTGATGTAGTGAATAGAGCAGTGTCATCAGCATACATGATGTGAGTTGGGAGGGTAAGTCTGTTTGGGATTTGGTATGGCCTAAGTAGTCCTCTATTCACTACATCCTTAATAGTCCTAGAGAAAGCTTATGTTAGGATGTTATATAAAAAGGGTGATATAGGATCTCCCTGCTTTATTCCCCTAGATGATTTGAAGAAGCCTAGAGGAGAGCAATTAATTAGAATAGAAAACCAGGCTGCACTTATATTAGCCATGATTAAATTAACAAATATTCCATTAAAGCCAAACTTAAGGAGGATTGAGTTTAGGAAGCCCCAGGAGACTCTATCGAATGCCTTTTGTATATCTAACTTAATGACTATGTTAGAGTCTTTGTTTTTTCTGTTTAGAAATCGGAACGAAACCTGCATGTATATAATATTATCCGAAATTTCTCTTCCTTTCATAAAAGCAGATTGTTCAGGAGAGATTATTTTTCCCATCTTAGGTTTTAGCCTTTCCATTAAAATTTTAGAGAATATTTTATTAGTAAAATTAGACAAACTAATTGGCCTGAAATATGAGAAGGTGGAAAGGTTCTGTTTCTTAGGAATCAATGTTATCCAAGTAGAAGCTATGCTTTTTGGGATTTTAGTTCCACTCAATAATTGATTACAGGCCCTAAGTAAGTCTACCTTAATAATTTCCCAACTGAAGGTAAAGAATATTCCACTATATCCATCAGGACCTGGAGCACTACTGCCCCTTAAACCAAACACTGCCCTTTTTAACTCATCCTCTGAGATTAGGCTAATAAGTTCTAGGTTATCCTGTTCATCTATCAGGGAGGGTATGTTATTTAGAAAGAATTTAGCATATTCACATGATATATCATTATTGGATTCAGTCAGCAAGTTTTTGAAAAAGGTAACACCCTCCTTTTGAATGTCAATACTGTCAGTGAGCCAATTTCCATCCTGAGATTTGATTTTATTGATGTTCATATTGTTCCTTCTCTCAGTGCATGTCCAATGGAAAAAGGCAGAATTAGAGTCACCTAGTTGAAGCCATTTTATCCTAGACTTTTGTTTCCAATAGATTTTATGTTTCTCTCTGCTTTTTAAGCTCTATGTAGGATTGATCATTAGTGTAAGCTTGGAAATCCTCTTCAGCTTTTCTTACCCTATCCTCAGCCTCCCTTAGGTTTTTAAAAATATCACCAAAATGAATTTTATTCCAGTCCTTAATTCTCAGTTTCAGCCTTTTAAGTTTAGTAATTAAAACTGATAATGGTGACCCTGTAGCTGGTTTATTCCAGTCTTCCCTTATTAATTCTATAAAATCAAGCCTATTGATCCACATTTCCTGGAACCTAAAAGGTTTTGGATGAGAGATTTGGTCATTTACAACAGAGAGAAACATAGGGGAATGATCTGAACCTGTCTTATTTAAAATATGGATTGAGGAGTTAGGGAATAGGTCAATCCAGGGTTGGTTAGCTAACCCTCTGTCTAATCTCTTAAAGAGTGGATCCCTAAGTCTGTTATTTGACCAAGTAAACAGTGATCCTACGTTCTGAATATCCAACAGAGTTAAATCATTTATAAAGTCTCTAAAGTCAGAAATACTACCCTGAGGAGGTGTCCTTCTACCCTTATATTCTTTTAGATCCTTTATGACATTGAAATCCCCTATGTAAATAGTATGAGCATCAGGTAAGCTTTTTAAATCTGCCCAAAGAAATTTCCTAAGGTCCCTAGTCTGTTAGGCATAGACAATAACAGCATTCCAGGTTCCATTTGTAGAAATATCAGATATAGAACAATGTAAAATTTGTAAATTATGTGTGATGTTAGAGATGGAGAATTTGTTATTCCATAGCAACCATATTTTGTTATTAGAACAAAATATGAGTTTTGATGCAATCCTAAAGCCATACTAAGGTTTTTTAATTCTGCGTTTTGATGCATTGGCTCTATCAGTCCCAGGATATCAATCTTGTGGATTCTAATAAGATTTTGCAACCTATTCATTGCAGTTCCATATCCCCTAATGTTCCAGATTAAAATATTGGCTATCTGTTTGTGTCTAATCATTTGAATTTCTACTTCTTAGAGATGACCTAAGGATCATGTTGATCCCTGTGAAGTAATTTTTCTTAATCTTCCTTTTAGGTTCTATCATCATGTCAGTCAGCCCCTCAGTACTTGCATCTAAAAATAACAGCTCAGATTCATTATCCTTATCCCTAAGATATCCTTCATTTTCATTTTCATCATCATCATTTATAATATTATCATTAATACAGTCCTGATCCTCATCAGATTCCATCAAAGCAATTGGACATATATTAAAGATTACCTTAGATGATTCTCCTACTGCAGAGGATTTTTGGCTTGAGTGTTGAACAGCCGAGCCTAAGGTTGACTGAGAAGATGGTTTGCTGGAACATGTCTCTTTTGTACCCTTAAATTGTAGTAATTTTTATCTGTTACCCTGTGAGAAAGATAGAGAGTTAGCAGGGAATTTTTTGCCAGGGGTATGAAGAAATTGACTGGAATGAGATTGATATTGTTGGATGATTAAATCATCTTTGGCGAATGGGAAACCAGTCTTCAGTGGCATGGACTCAATCATCCTAATTTCTTCTGCTAAAAGGGGGCAATGAGTGAGGGCTGATTCTGATGTTTCTCGGTGGCCACATCCTTGCTGTAGTGTTCCTGGGCATTGTCTTGATCATATTGATTAATATCCTGTGGTTGAGGGGGAACTTTATGGCTTTGAATGAATGATTGGTCCATGGCCAGAGGAATTTTAAACGAAACCATCTGGGATTGAGTTGCAGCCATGACTTCTTCTTTTTGTTTTTCTAGAACTGACATCCCTGAAGTATGTTCAGCTAGCCTCCTGATATGTTGAGCCCTCGTCCATTCCATTCCTTGAGGAATTTGAGCCGAACCAGCCCTTGACTTGGAGTTAACAGCTGAGACCTTTCTACATTGCCCTGAATCATGACCAATAAGATGGAAGTTGGAGCAGTAGTGTGGTTTCCATTCGTATTCCACCTTACACCATTTGTTGTCAGTTTGAGATCCCAACCTGATCCTGGTAGGTTGATTTTGGCTTAAATTTAATTGAACACAAAACCTGAGAACCGAGGGCCTCGTAAATTCCCTGGTCGGCCTATCTTCCATCATTGGGATTCTGAATTGATTCATTAGGATAGCAGTGGCTTCCTTGGTGAAGTAATAAGCAGGCGGGTTGTGGATTGAAATCCAAATCGGGGCAAATTGAGCATCTCTAACAGAGGAGAAATCAGGCGTCCATTTCCTAAACCGTACTAGTGAATTACAAATCCGCAGCTTTCCCATCATCCAACATTGATTGAAGTTTGCCTCAATCGCAAATCTAATAAGGATGTGCCTATCATCCAAGAGACCAACCCTAAACTCACCTTTAAAACCCGTATTATGGAAGCTTTGACAAATAATCTCCATACCCGGCCTTCAAATTCCAAATTTCCCAACTAGCTATAGCTTCAATGGAGCGATCAATCTTTGGACATCACTGTCTGTGAAGAGGCAAGCTTTTCCACTTTGAAAGGATGTGATCGGAATTGGGAGTGGTACAGGATGTTGAGATTGGGGGTGGTGATTAGGGGCTTTGGCTTGGAGGACGGCCGTGTAGGTTGGCGGCGGACAGCCTCCCGGCGGAGGAGCCACCATGTTGGTGATGTAGGTGGCAGTTGTACGGCAGAGATATTACCGTTATAGGCTGTAATGGACTGTAACGGCTCGATACTCTGAAAAATCCTCTGGTACCTAGTGTTTGATTTGCGAAAAAATGGCCATTGTGGTGTTGTTGTTTTCATTTATTTTTAGTTGTTATATATCTTAAATGTGTTATGATGTTAGAAGTTGTGTCTCTTGGGAGGAAATTCAAGAAGAAGGATAGACCTTCACCGGAGACTGAGCTGAAGAAGATTCAACAGTCATACTCTTCTGGAGGTTGTTTTGTTTTCTTTATATATTGTATTTTATTTATGTGATTATGTTTGAATTTTTTTTGTAATGTTCTTATTTAGTTTGTGCCTTTATTTTGTTGTGTAGTTGCCTCATTGACATGTAGGTCTGTGAGGATTAGTGGTGTTGTTACCCCAGAGGTTTCTATTGTTGTTGCTTCTAATGAGCTGAAGAAGAAAAGGTTGAAAGTTATTGTGAAGAAATAGAAGTCTAGTGAAGGTAGATCAACCCAAGATTTTAAAGACTTCGACTATGACACTTTGTTGAGTGATGTAGTTTGAATGAGTGGAGAGGCAGTTGTTGTTGATGAGGCTGGGGGTTCAGTGGGTGTTTAGGATGGGGGTTCAGTGGCTGTTCAAGATGGGGGTTCAGTGGTTGGTAAAGTGAGTGGTGATGCTGGGGATTCTTTGGTAGCTGGAAAAGTGAGGGAATCTGTTTTTTATGCTTTAGGTTCAATGATTGAAAATGTTAGTACTAGTGGTGAAGGGGTTAGGTATGTTGACGGGTCTGCTGAAGTTTTTAGGTATGAAGTTGTTATGTATGTTGATGGTGTAGGGTCAGGTGGTGTTGAGGGTGTTGAGGAGAAGGGTTTTTCAGAAGAAATTGATGCTGAAGTTGATTAAAAAATTTATGAGTGT
The DNA here is from genome assembly GCA_032355705.1 of Rubia peregrina. Taxonomy (NCBI): domain Eukaryota; kingdom Viridiplantae; phylum Streptophyta; class Magnoliopsida; order Gentianales; family Rubiaceae; genus Rubia; species Rubia peregrina. The sequence goes on from JAULKK010315170.1 coordinate 5,425, forward strand.
GGTGGTGATTTGAATATGTTGAATAGGAATGAGAGTGAGTCTGTTAGGGAGGAAGCTGTGCCTCTTGTGGTTATTGATTTTCAAGGATGGAAGAATAACTACTAAGAAAAACAAGGCAGTGTCTCAAAGTCCAAAGAAGAAGTAACCCGCTGTGAAGTCGAAGAAGAAGGGGATGGGAGTAGTTGGGAAGTCAGTAGTTGGTGAGTGGAAGAAGAAGGCCAAGGAACTAGCTGAGAAGAAAAAGAAGGAAGATGGTGTTAAGTCCGATGAGAAACTAAAGGCAAATTCAAAGGAGTCAGATGTTGAAGGTAGTAACAAATATGGTGTGAAGAGGAAAGATGATAGTGTGGTTGGTGGAGCATCGGCTTATGAGAAAATGGTATCTGTTGACGAAGGTGCCATTGCGGATGGAAAACCTGTCAAACAATAGTGTAATCGTCCGAAGAAGTAGGTTGTTGAACGTGTTGATGAGAAGGGTAAAACGTAAGATTTTTTTCCTTTTCTGTTCTTAGTATTCTTTGATTATGTTAAAACATGTATTTGTTTTATAAGATGTCGCATATGGTAATATTCAGGTGTTATTTTTTATTTATACTTCGCATATTTCCAATTTTGTTTTATTTTCTTACATGTTGATAAGAAAATGTATTTATTTGTTTACACGTTGCAAATGTTAATATTCATAGTTATCTGTTACTAATGTCTAACTAACTGGTTTTTCCCCAAAAATAAAATGAAATTGTTTGTCTTCAATGTTATCTTAGAACTTTCATTTATTTGCTTAAATGTTGCATATGTTAATATTCATGTTGTAGAAGATACTGTGACTGGTTATTGTTTAAATTTTCATCTTTGTTTATTAGATTTACACTTACGTTTTGCATAAATTAGTGTATTAGTATCCTGAATTTATTAGTAAATTTTGAAGTTGTGTATGTTTAATATTTTCATATTGAATTTTGTTTTTTAGGTTTGCAAAGAAATTCTCTGGTGTCTGATGTCCTTCGAAGCTGAAGTACGTCATTGGTTCCCTGACCTTTGAGCAGAATAACGATGTTGAAGAAATAGGTTTTGGTGGTTTGCTTCATTTTGATATTTCATCTATCCCTGTCGGAATCATCCCATGGCTGGTTGAGAGGTTTGATCATGTGGGGTGTGTCCAAGAAGTAGCCGACTGCAGGTGTATTATTATCCCTGATGATGTGTATACCATTTTCTGCATTCCTAGGGTTCCGAGATGTCCCATGGGGCTGGTGAAGAACAATGAGAGGGGTGTCTCTAAAAACGTGGATATTATGGAAAGATGGAGGCTTGGGTTAGGCTTTGATAATTATGGTAATATCAGTTACATCAATCGTTTTGATTAGATTATTAAACTGACTGAGAGAGGTAATCAATTTAAGAAATACTTTGTTATGCATGTGATGTGTACTTTCTTAGCCCCAACTACAAGAAATATGACAGACATGAAGATTATTGGTGCTTTAGAGAATGTGGGAATTATTAAGAGTCTTGATTGGTGTGACTTTGTTCTGGATCACCTGTGTGAGGGTGTTTGGTAGCTTTAAATCTGGGAGTAAAAATGTTTCTTCTGTTAGTGGTTGGGTGTTTGTATTGTTGCTGGCATACATTTATAGGTTTCCCTTTAGAGGTCAGCTTAACCCGATCATATTTCCCTTGTACATGCATTGGTTGAACAAATATTTGTTATGATTGAGGGTGGGTATGTTTTGAGCAAGGATGGCAGGCTGAAAGAGATAAGTAGCATCCAGGAATCTAAGGGAAATCGTAATTAGGATGTTTGTTGTGAGGGGGCTTTATACTCCGACTGTTGCATCTGATGGCGTTGCTTAGGAGCCAGGAACCATTTCATATTGCATTCCAAGTGGTGTGATGACAAATGAGGTTATTTACAAAGCTTCCAATAATGTAAGTTTTTTGTATTTTTTTCTGACACTTATTTAAAACTAGTGCATGTTGTTTTAAAACTAATGTTGGTTTTAGTTAAACTAATGCAGTTTGTAGTTCATAATTTTTTTAATAGTTTCTGATAGTTTGTTGGATGGACCTTTGTGATTTTCTCTTAGCCTGTGCATAGGGTCTGTCTCATTTTCAAACGAGACATGGAGGTTATTACTCGAGTTTTGGTGCAAAATATATAGAGGGCAAATACTAGTCCCGTTGTACAACCATAACCGTAGCCACAACCACAATCAAAACCACAACCAGATGGTGCAAATGAGAATCCTGAGTATGTCAAGAGCACACTAGAAGTTATGGAAGACTCAACGACATATAAGTTGGTTGATAGGATTGTTGATGAATACATGAGGAAAACTCATTCCTTGATTCCTCCACTCTCTCTTGGAATTGAAGAACTTGATGATATACAGCTTTGAATTTGATGTCTTTTAATTTTTTTTTGGATGATTTGTAATCAGTTTATGTTGAGACTGATTGGTTTATGGATGATAAAACTTATGCGACTTTGAGACCCTATTTTAGGATCTGTTTTATGGCTGAAAGTTTTTTTTGAAACAAATGCATGTTGAATGCGAAGAATTACTATTTTTATGCTTATTAATACCAAGTTACATTTTAGTAATTTCATGTGTTTAATTGTCATGATTAGCTGATTATATGAGAAAACAAATGCAATTGATGGGTTACTAACTTATAGTTGTAAGACAACTAATTCTATATGTATTTGTTGATTTTGTATCACTAAAATTATGTGAAACATAATGCAAGTCGCTTAACAAATTTTGGTTTTTGGGTAAGCAAAACAAATGCAAGTTCTAACTTAATAAGTGACGGTTGTAAGGAAACAAATATAGTATGTTATTCAGTGTAATACAATCTTTTGTGTTAATGGAAAACAAATACAATATATAGGTAAATAAATGCAACATGTATCCTAAACAATCCTACTTTTAAAGTGTCTTTACATTTGGTGTTTTTGTACCAAATTCAGTAGTTTTTTTCCTTGGTTTTTTTTCCAATCCTGACTTCAGCCTTTTTCCTCTTCCGCTTGTCTTCACTTGGGCTAGATCAAGTACCTTAAATTAACTTGTTATGGTGGAGTTGCATTGGCTACTTGTCGCCGATTGTTCAATGGCATTGGTGTTTGAAGCCAACAATTCTTTTATTCTTGCTGAACACATGTCAAACATCTCGTCAAGGGTTCTTCTAACTTCTGAGTTTCCTTCACTTTTCAAAACTAAATTGTAGCATTTGCTGAACATATAATTTCTCCATGAAACTAAACCATTGATGTTTTCTGATTGTTGTTTTCCTTGGCCAAGAACCTTGTCCCATATTTCTATTTTGGCCTTTTTTGTCCATATTTTGAGGATGTACTTCTCTGGGATTTCAGTGATAGGGTTGAAATGTAATATAATAAAAATGTGAAAGTACAACATACCTGACACTTCAAAGCATTTGCATGTGCATTGTACTTCAACTAGCCCGTCTTCATTCTTGTTCTCGACCGTCTCGTATTTAGATTCATCATGTTCTAGGCTGACTTCATATTTTCTTTACGATGTTTCTGAGAACACTTCCTTGAATTTTATTTCCATTGTAAGAGATTTTTTAAATCCTTTGTAAAATGCAAGTGTGTAAACATTTGTAGAATGTTTAACAAAACGTATACAATTCCAGTAGTTGGGAAACAAATAGTCAAATTAATAAATATCGGTATTAAATATTTTGAATGTAAACATACCCATTTTCCCTTCAAAATTTGGCTTTACTTTTGCACATGTATTTTCATTGCCTGCTTCATCTCTCCTCCACTTTTTGATTGTTTGGTTGAAGAGCTCAAATAAATGAGTGAGTGTAGTTGTTTTGTTTGCACTGAAGCATAGGGCATGGTTGTTTCTTTCGCTCCTTTGTGATGATAGAATGCTGACAGAGAAAATATCTTCGCTGAATTTTGTGCTCAATTTCTCACGAATGTCGTATAGCCGTTGAAAAAATGTGCTATTTTTAAGCTTGTAGTTGGCAATCGTTGAGCTCCTTTTCTCTTCGAATTCAGCTGGATCACCACATCCATTCATACAATATTCTAAAGCATTTTTGAGCAATTCATCTTTCTTCAATTTCCAATAATGTTGTATTGCATTATGTTTTATGTTCCATAAGCACAACCTGTGTTTTGTGTTTTGGACGACCTGAAAGTTGTATCTAGTAATGAAAGTTGATTAATACATGAATTTACAAAGTAACTAATTTGTCATATAACATAGGTTATACATACTGTAAGCTAACAGGTGCAGAAGTTAACATTCCCTATTATGTTTTAGGTCTGTAAGTAATAATTTTTTTTGAAGTTGCATCATTTTCCAAAAACCTGTTTTATAAAGTAATAAATAACACTTATAAGCTATTTAATAGATACTGTAAAGTAACACTTTCGGTTTCTAACAGACCATATTCAGTGTTCAAATCTGTAAGTAACAAATTTTCATAACCTACCTCATTTATTGATTTGCCCATTGAAAGATCTTGATATGTGAATATTGTGACAGGTTCCTTCCTTTCCATTGATTTCTTGAAAGTGTTGAGGAGCCACACAAAAGCATCAGCCAGCTCATTTGCAATAAAAGCACAAGCAAACATTGTTATGTTCTGGTGATTGTTGATTCCAACTATTGACGCACAAATCAAGTTATACATGTTTGTTCTGTATGTAGTGTCGAATATAATGACATCCCTGTAGAGTTTGTATTCCTCCAGTATCATTGAATCCCTCCAAAATACTGCTGATAGTCTTGTCTCCTCGTCTAACTTGACTTTGTAGAAGAAATCTTTGTCATTGTCATTTATTTCTAAGAGTGTATCAACAACTTTCAAGCACCTCCACTTCCGATTTCTTTCATTTGAAGTCGACTCACAAAGTTGAGGTGGTCTTTCACCGTATGCCCTAGATTTTCTTCCCCACCCATTTCAAAAGCCATGTATTTATATCCTACAATAAGTCTTAAACCTGCTTGCTCCATTAATGTAATGACATTTCCTTTGTCTTCTGTAATCCTCTGTTCACTCCTACCGAGATACTGCTAGACTGGTCTTATTAACTCATGATTGTGTACGGTGATGTGGTGAGCCATGGTTTAATAATCCCGCTCAAGCTTCACTCTAATTTATAATTTCAGCTAAACATCCTGTTTTTGTAATCGGGTCTTTTCTCTTCTTTTTTTGCAGAATTACTTTCATTATCCACACAAGGAACACGACTGATAATGCTGAGTTTTAATCTTTTCGGATGTCCTCCAAAGGAGCACTTGTAGTACTTTTCGTGAATTTGCCTTTTGCTATTTGTACGTTGACAGTCTTTCCTGTAGTTGAAACTAATAAAATTTGCATGCTTCTTATACAGAGCATGTATAGCTTCCAGATTTTTTGCTTTTACGCCGGTAAGATTTTCCCTGGCAACTATTTCATTTAAATTTTGAAAATCTGCACCTGTATCAAATAATGAATACAATTTATAATGTAAGATATTCATATTCTAATGTGATTTATGCAAATTCTACAGAAACTTACTTAGAGTGAATTTTTTTTATAAAAGCTTTGTTCTGGTCACTATAATAAATAATATTTGTAGGAGTCCGTCTTCTGCGAGACCGTCTCCCCGTACATAAATCAAGTATGTTAGGGTTTGTTCCCAAATATTTTAGAATCAGGGTTCATTTTAAAAGATTGGTAAAATCCATGGACCAGTTTGCAAAACAACACAAAAAAGTATAAATTCTCGCGCCTCCATCTTTTCCGGCGATTCGCTGCCTCGCCCTTGCCGGCGTTGATTTCGGGTTCCCCGCCATTGCTTCATCCTCGTCCCTCATTATCGTCCTCTCCTGTTCCGTCTGGCGTCGTCGAGTTTCTCAGCGATTCGAATCAACCATGACCGGGGGGGGGG
>JAULKK010315190.1:0-11710 GCA_032355705.1 Rubia peregrina
CGGGGGCATTGTCTTGCAGGTCGGACGCGATTCAAAGGATCACGAAGGGAGACTTATATCGGTGGAAACATATTCATTATATATAGTGTAACTTATGAATGGAGCCTAATATTGTGATTATAACTGTACTAGTTCGTTTCATGTAGGTTGAGAAAATGATTAACAGTCAGGGCAAACTGGCCAATGTATGTAGGGATCCAAAAGCTACAAAGTCTCGTGTCTCTAGAATGAAGTCACCACTTTTAATTCCTCGAAAGATGGTTCCTTGATGAACATCCACAAGATAGTGAAATCACACCCTTCATCATCTTCATAAAAAAATTGATGTGGAAAAAGTAGGTATTTTCGGTTACAAGGCAAATCCAATTATCCTAAAGGAGGATTTGGAGAACTCATTCAAATTCAATAATGTACCCCCTCTTGAGATGCAACTACATTGCATGTAATTAGGAATCCATCACCCTAACTTTATTCATCGTGATTGTTATTGTGTTCAGCTACAATATAAGTTTGCCTAACCATGTTTATAAGCTCTGGCATGTACTATCTATTTCCAGATTGAAAGGGTAGATTGGGGTTCTTTGCCAATGAAGATCTAACATGAACATGTTGCGATGTTAGAGCATTTGATCTACTTGACCAACCTGTTGATGCTAAAGGAAAATTTGATATATATTGCACCTTATTATGAGGGGCGAGTAAACTCCAATTACTTCCTTACTCTTGTTTGTATTCTATTTAATGATATGGGATGGTAATGCATTAATGACAATTTTATCTTTTCAGCATTGATTTGATGGTGGGTATAATTGTTCTTCCTACTAACACAATATTTTGGTATGATCCATAAAATCAAGCAACCTCAGAGACATTTTCGCTCGCAATTACTAAGGTGATGATGGATCACTTAATTAACAGCCGCAGAAGATTTCATTAGTAGGGATACAGGTTTGAATTTTTTTTATAATCATAGTTTGAAGTATGTATTCCAATAAGTACCTAAAATTTTGTTTTTGCCACGATTTGTACCAACAAATAGCATAAAAAGCAAGTGGCCTCATGGGAAAAAAGTAACTATTACATGCGCTTCATGAAGGATTTGTCCTTGCAAGTGAAGGAAAATCAAATTTATCTACAAAAGGTATCCCTAGATTCTCACCTTTTGTTCCTATCAATCATATCACGAATATGACAAACTGTTTTATTCATTATCATATTACTCCATGTCTTAGTGTTTTCTCGATGACAAAACACCATACCCCATCAGAATTTTATAGGATGCACGTGAGAGGTGAACTCTATATGATGGTAAAGAATTTGAAGCATTTAATTAATCCATCTACGATATGAGTAACTAGGATTAGGTTTATTATTTTGTGCAGGCATCATTCTCTAAAATGCCCAATGATATTTTCCAAGGTATATTTTGACACCTTGATGTAGCATAAAGGGTATAGTTCAAGGGTATAGCTATGGAGCACCAAGGGTATAGCTATGTAGCATCAAGGGTATAGTTCATTTTGTGAGAATTGTGATAGCATATTCTTCATATTGAAAGTGTAGTTCTTATCCTTCTAGTATGTATACATTGTGCATGGTGTAATTATATGAAATTTGATGGGCGTTCTTCGTCGGGTATACATTTTAGTAGTTTTCTATTCATGTTCATGTAATAGCCGATGTTGCACGACCATAACATACCATTCGGCGTACTAGAAAAAGTATAAGTGACGTCGCTAAATGTCCACAATAGTGCATCGATGGTATATTCTCCGGAGCAACTTCGCATAGTAAAAATGATGACCCACCTCCTCCCGACATCTCTAAAAATAACCTTTTCACGGGATATATACTAATTAAGACCGAGAGGAGGACGCGATCAAAGATAGATATTTGTAGTGTTTCTTCCATTTCTACTACTACACAACAAATATTGGTAGATAGTGGAAAAGACCGGGGTCATCCACAAAAATGTTAGGAATCTAATAATTAACTACACACAATCTACAAATATTAGGTTGATCACAATTATAAATTATATAAACTAGCACTTGGGGAATATTTGCGTAACATAATCAATGTCATTTCGATCCTCGATTTCATCAAATACAAGAACTATAAACCTATTCTAATGTTTGTGACACATGGTGTGGTCAACAGTAAAAAAATTACCATACCTCTCACGTAGGGTGAGCATTTAATCTTCCATTGGCACCACCTCTGTAATTAGAGGAGGGAAACGATGGCCTTGCCTACCGTGCATATATCAGTCTCCCCAGTACGATTACGTCTTGGGCACTACACCACAGATGCTTCTCCATAAGCCTAAAATGGTAAAGGGGTTGAACCACCTTATTAATGGCTATAGGGTCGCAAAGCTAACCCTAGTTTGCTACATTAACTATATATACCCGTTACCCTTCAGACCAACTCCCTGACTTACTAGTGCATGGTCAATCGTAACTTTAACTCGGCAACCTACGTGCACACACACATGGATCCGAACAATCGTGACCCCAAGATCAGATAGGTTTCCATCCCCAGGGGGTATCAATCATGCATCAACATGAAATTAGACTATGGTGGTTGTTAACTAAGTGTGAAAAAAATGGAATTCACAAGAATGTGAAGAACAAGCCAACATAACAATCACAAAACACATAGAAATAGGTAGATCTAAGATATTTCCCAAAAACAATTAATACATAAATACAAATATATTCCCCAAGTTAATTAAGTACTCTCCAGAAATAGATCCATTGAAAATATTGAGTTAAATGCCATGGATCTAGAAAAATAAGTGAAAGAAAAGAGAAGTAAAAGAGAAGAAGAACTCTAGAGAGAGAGTGAATCATCCTCTTCCTTCCTACCCACTTGTAAAATAAAAGCTATATTACGCCTACTTAGTGAACCCTAGAAGACAAAATGCTCCTATATATAAAAGTAGGGAATTGGGCCTTGAAAAAAATCCCAAAATTTGCCAAAAAGCCCCAGCAGCCACAATTTGCCTGGGTAGTGGCAGAGGGCATGGTCTATGCAGGCTCATGCAAAATGTTCTATGCAACCTGGTGAGGGGCGGGCCACACAAACTTTCACGGTTCGTGTAGGCTCATGCTGATTAGAGCTTCACAGTGTTGCATGGTCCATGCAGCCTTGTCCTGGCACTGGGTGCACTGACCGGCATGGTCCATGGAACCTCGTGCTAGCGCGGGGCGCGTTGACCGGCATGGGTCATCGAGTGGTGTTGATCTTAAAATTTTGATTTGTTCCCCCTGTGTCTTTTGATGCAAACTATGATATTTTTCACACCCGTGGGCTGGTCTTCACTTTTGGAATTTGAAACGGTGTGGTCGGTTCAAAATGGGATGGTCTGCACCCATACTTAGACATTTAGGAGTGAATTTGAAGCACTGGTCTTGTGGCACGCACAAAGATGCACGGTCCGTGTAAGGGTCCTTTCTTGGTCCATAAAAATTTCACGGCCGATCCTAACCATTTGTACGAACCGTGCATGACTAGTGTAGGATCCGTGTAAGGCTCGTTCAAAACCAGTCAGTGGGCTGGCTGGTCGGATGATTTGTTTGCACCCCTACAGATGAATTTCTTATCCTATTAGAGAGTTGTTGTAGTTGATTATATAGTTCTCGAGAAGATGAATCCAATGGTGCCAGCCACAAAGGGTGATTCTTCTCAGATCATTCCTAGAACTCTGTACAACTCTCTGATTACAATTACTCAGCTTCTTTGTCCTTCGTTCTTGGACTTCTTGAACTTCAAATCTGCCTTTTCCGGGTTCAATTCTATCTACTACCACACTTTGGAGTCCATGGACTTCCATCTATTACCATGCTCATGAATGGCCTTCGATATCTTCTACCATCTTTACGAATGACTTTCAAATATCTTCTACCACCTCGTGGATGGCCTTCTACAAAATGATGATGAAACTCATGAGAAACCTACTTGTAAGATCACAAACAAAAATCTAGGTTCCCGTGAATACAAAGAGTCCATTAGCTTCAATTAAGTCTACAAAACTAGAATTTAGACAAGAAAACCAATAATTATTGTCTAAAACCTTGCGTGTGAATCTAACTAAAACTTTAAATTAACCAAAGAAAACATGATAAGAAGTGTGTTAAATGTATTGGTTAACATATGCATAAAGTTTCACATCAAACGACATCGTCACAAAGACCACGACGCAACAAGCAAAATTGCAAGATCGTCAACGCTCACAAAATATTTACCCTAGTTACACCAACTTGTTCAACATCATCTTAATAAAATGATGTCATCTTAATCAAATGCCACGTTATCGTTTCTCCAGCATCGGTAACAGAAACATTGATTACATTGATGTCACACCTTTTAGGGCAAATCTACAACAACTTCAATCATCCAGACATCGCTGGCTAATCGGCTAGTGTGTCATCATAGGTCTCTTTATTGTAGTCATTTCTAGAAAAACTTAGGTTAAAATGTTTTATTTTACACGGTTCAAAACCTTGGTAATAATACTAAATCTGTGATGTCAGTAAATAAAAATGCAATATCGTTTACCTAACCTCGTCAATGCGACGTTGGCGTGGCTGACATCACACGTTATTTTGGTTGTCGGCCGCCCATATAGATCACCCAACGTGGCTTGTGAGTCACTAGTGTCGTTGGCTAACGACTATTTTCTTTGCTTGTTTCGATCCAAAACCAAGGTAAAAAATACTTTTTACCTCAAAGCTGAACTGAAGTAAAAAAAGACACTTTTTTGTGGCTACATTTACCTCATGTTTTTAAGGCTAAGAACCAAGCTAAAAACCCCTGCAGAATCGAGGTAAAAGGTGTTGTTTCTTGTAGTGTTGGTAAAAACAATTCATCTTTCTGTTTAGGCAAGGACAAACACCAGAACTTGTAGCCTTCTCTTATTTCTGTCATTGGAGAAATATAAAGTAATACCCATGGGGTTCGGATAAGTAGCGGCTGCATGAAGAGGGCTGTGTTAATTTGTTCGAAATACATCCGAAGGCATTCCAGATGGCATATGTCTAAATTTCTTGATCTTGAATTATTTTCTAATATTTACTATTGTGTCATCCTTGATGTAATACACATAGGCAACATATGGTACATTTAAAAAAAAACCCATATCACGACCAGGGGTATGATACCGGCTAGAACACATAAGCTTCATCCCAAATCCCGCAATTACTTACCAGCCCAGTTACTTTTTTTCCTTCTTGTCTGAAAACCATTGTTGAATTTTTCCAAGCATATTTTATGGGGCGCTATCGTGTTAATTGAATTAAAGGGAAGCGGGATTTTTTTATAGAATGTAAAGAAATATATCCAATAGTTTTGTACAAAATTTGTGTCAATGAACATTAATACGATGATAAAAAGCGCCCAATTGCACCAAGTTGTGTTCGAAATAGAGTGGATTTTTTTTTGGAAGGTGAAGTAATTTTTCCGCAATTTCGGTTCAAAGGTTACCATCATATCAATTGATCCAAATACTGGCAAAGATTAAACATTTTGTTATCAAAGTTTTAAATATCCTTGCTTGAACATTGCACATTCTTACACTATTTTTAAATTCTTAAGTTTTACTCCCACAATAAATTAAATTTATTTTGATTTTAATGATAGAAACAAAAAAAAATCTTTTATTAATTAATTTTAAAAAAATTGTAATTCCGGGGGGAAATGATGAATGTATAATAACGTGCATTGGTTGAGAAAAATTAAGGCATAACACAACATGCATACTTTGAGCGAAATTGGCACATTGTAAAGTACAATGTTGTTTATCTGCGGATATCAACATGCACAATAAAATTTTGAATTTTCAAATTGTAATGCAGAAATAGAAAATCAGCCGGCCATTTCTGTTCGGCACAGTTCCTTCTATCACTTCAAAATCTCTCAGCTAAGTTGCATTTCATGTTGAGGGTTTAACTCGGAATCCGGTATCTAATTGTCGCAATTAAGGAACTTCACATCCGTACTTATACCACCAACTTAAGATGAAACTTGCAATGAACATGCCGTATTTTCTAGATAAGACAAATCATGATAATTTGGAAAAAAACTAATGACAATATCTGTTGAACCATTTGGTTGTATATCAGTCTTTTCTAGACTGCAAGCCCTGCGGTTAATCCCATAACTACCCACTGGGTAAAAAAAACAATTTGGCATGTTTCAGTTTGGTCAAAGAAGAAAACCAGAAATTACAGCTTTCACTGAATATGGTCACCGTAGAAGATTTTATTGTAATACACGTTGGGTTAAGATAAGCAACAACTGCATGAAAATTGTGTTGCAAATGTTTTTTAAGCACATTCGACGGCGTTCCAAATGGCATATGTATAAATTTCTTGTCAAAGATTTTTGTTCTTATTTTTTCTTTCGCTTTATTTATTATGTAATATACATAGGCAACCTATGGTAAAAAAATTCTAATAAAAACTCAAGACCATGTGCCAGTGGTGTGGATACCTACTATACCATACATGCTCCATCCCAAAAGCAGCTATTAGCACAAACTAAGCCACTTTTCTTCTTTCTTGTCTCAAACCATTGTTGATTTTTTCCAAGCATATTTTATGAGGAGTTATCGTGTTAAATAAATTAAAGGGAAGCGGGACTTTTATCTACAATGTTAAATATTATATCCAAGATTAGAATGAAATATTTTTGTTCATTGAAAATGAATACGATTATAAAAAGATGCCCAATTGCACTGAGTTGTGATTAAAAAATTAGCGTAAAGAGTTTTTGGAAGGTAAAGTAATTTTTCCTCTGTTTCAGTTCAAAGGTTCCCATCATATAAATTGATCCAACTACTACCACAGATTATTTAATTTGTTATCGAAGTTTTAAATATCCTTTCTTGAACATCATAAAAAAAATTATTTGTTAATTTTACACTAATAATAAATTAAGTTTATTTTGATTTTAAGCACAGAAATTAATTCTTCTTTCATTAATTAACTTTTAAAAAAAAGGTATTTATGGGGGGAATGGTAAATGCATAATAACGTGCATTGGTTGAGCACACTAAGGTATAACACAACATGCACAGTTTGAGCAAAATTGGCATATCATAAAGTACAATGTTGTTTATTTGCTGTTACCAACATTAAAAAATGAATTTTCAAATTATAATGAAAAATAGAAAATCAGCCAGCTATTTCTATTCGACGAGGTTCCTGATTTCTATTAAAAACCTCTCAACTAAGTTGCATTTCAAGTTGAATTTTTCAACAACGTCACGAGTTTAAATAGGAATCCGGTGTCGAATTAACCCAGTTAAGGAACTTCTTATCCGTACTTATGCCACCAATTTATGATAAAGAAACTTGCAATCAACCTGCCATATTTTTTAGATAAGACAAATCATGATAATTTGAAGAAAAAAACTAATGACAGTATCTAATAGAACAATTTGGCTGTATATCAGTCTTTCCTCGACCACAAGCTCGTCAATTAATCCCATAACTATCAACTTGGTAAAAAACCAATTTGGCATCTTTCAGTTAAGGCAAAGATGAAAACCAGAACTTATAACTTTCACAGAATTATGTCACCGAAGAAGATTTTATTGTAATAAATGTTGGGTTTAGATATGCAACGACTGCATGAAAATGGTAATGAAAATTGTTTTAAGTACATCTAACGCGTTCCAGATGGAATACGCATAAATTTCTTGCTCTTGAATTTAGTTCTTATTTTTCCATTCGCTTTATCCATGACGTAATATAGACAGGCAACCTCTTGTAAATTGTTTTCTAATAAACACTCCGGAGCATGCGCTGTGGCATGGATAACTGCTAAACCATATATTCTCCATCCCAAAAAATCCTATTAGGTACAAACTAAACCAAATTTCTCCCTTCTTGTCTAAAACCCATTGTTGATTTTTTCCAAGCATATTTTACGGGGAGTTATCATGTTAAATGAATTAAAGGGAAGCAGGTTTTTATTAGAATGTAAAGTATTACATCCAATATTTCATTCCAAAATTTGCGTCCAAGCATATTTTTATTTGTTAACCTTTACTCTAGTAATTAATTAAGTTTAAGTACAGAAATTAATTATTCTTTTATCAATTAATTTTTAAAAATAGGTATATCTGGGGTCAAATGCTTCATGTATAATAACGTGCATTGTTTGACTAAATTTAGGCATACCACAATGTGCACAGTTTGAGCAAAATTGGCATATCGTAAAGTTCAATGTTGTTTATCCACGGTTATAAACATGCTATTTTTTTAATTTTCAAATTGTAATGCACAAATAGAAAATCAGCGAGCCATTTTTGTTTGACGTGATTCCTTCTTTCTATTTAACACCTCTAAGCTAAATTGCATTTCAAGTTGAATATTGAAACAATGTCATGAGTTTGACTAAGATTCCGGTCTCTAATTGTCGCAGTTAAGGAACTTCCCATCCATACTTATGCCACAAACATACGATAAAGAAACTTGCAATGAACATGCCATAATTTCTAGATAAGACAAATCATGATAATTCAAAAAAAAACTAATGACAGGATCTGTAGAACAATTTGGTTGTATATCAATCTATCCTCGACCAAAAGCCCTGCGGTTAATCCCATAACTTTCCACTTGGCTAAAGAAAAAATTGGCATCTTTCATTTTGGGCAAAGAAGAAAACTGTATTTTATAGCTTTCACTGAATATGATCACCGAAGAAGATTTTATTGTAATACATGTTGGGTTCAAATAAGCAACGACTACATGAAAATGGTGTTACAATTGTTTGTTTTAATCACATTCGATGGCATTCCAAATGGCATATGTATAAACTTCTTGCCCTTGAATTCTATTCTTATTTGTCCTTTTGTTTCATCCATGATTTAATATACATAGGAAACCTATGTTAAATTGTTTTCTAATAAAAACTCAGGAGCTTGCGCCAATGGCATGGATACCTACTAGACCATAAATGCTCCATCCTAAAAACAACTATTAGCTACCAACTAAGCCACTTTTCCTCTTTCTTTTCTAAAACCCGTAGTTGATTTTTTTCAAAGCTTATTTTATGGGGAGTTATCGTGTTAAAAGAATTAAAGGGAAGCGGGATTTTTTCTAGAATGTAATGTATTATATCAATATTTTAGTGTAAAATTTGTATTCTTTGAAAATTAATACAATGATAAAAATTGGCAAATGGCACTGAGTTGTGTCCTAAAGGAAACGAAAAGAATTTTTTTGAATGTGAAGTAATTTTTCCACTATTTCAGTTCAAAGGTTACCATCATATCGATTGATCCAACTACTTGCAGATATTACACAATTTGTTAGCAAAGTTTTAAATATCCTCGAACATTACACATTATTAGCAAAGTTTTACCCTCATAATAAATTAAGTTTATTTTGATTTTAAGGATAAAAAAATTAATTCCTCTTTTATTAATTATTTTCTAAATATAGGTAATTCTGGGGGAAATGGTGAATGTGTAATAATATGCATTGGTTGAGCAAATTAAGGCATAACACAACGTTAATAGTTTGTGCAAAATTGGCTTATCTAAAAGAACAATGTTGTTTATCTGCAGTTATAAATATGCTTGATAAAATTTTGAATTTCCAAATTTTAATGTATAAATAAAAAATCATCTAACCACTTCTGTTCAACGCGGTTCTTTCTTTCTACTAAAAAACTATATGCTAATTTGCATTTTGATACAATGTCATGGGTTTGACTAGCATTCCCGTGTCTAATTGTTACAGTTAAGGATCTTCTCATGCGTACTTATGACACCAACTTACGATAAAGAAACATGTAATGAACATGCCATATTTTCTAGACAAGGCAAATCATGATAATTCAAAAAAAATAATGAGAGTATCTGTAGAACCATTTGTCCGTAAATCAGTCTATCCTCGACCAAAAGTCATGCAGTTAATCCCATAACTATCCACTTGGCCAAAGAAAGAAAACTGTATTTTATTGCTTTCAATGAATATGGTCACCGAAGAATAATTTATTGGAATACATGCTGGGTTCAGATAGTAACGACTACTTGAAAAGGGTGGTGCAAATGTTTGTGTTAATCACATTCGAAGGCGTTCCAAATGGCATTTGTTTAAACTTCTTGCCCATGAATTGTATTCTTATTTTTCATTTTGTTTCATCCATGATTTAGTATACATAGGAAACCTATGTTAAATTGTTTCTAATAAAAACTAAGGAGCTTGGGCCAATGGCATGAATACCTGCTAGACCATAAATGCTACATCCTAAAAACAACTATTAGCTACCAACTAAGCCAATTTTCTTCTTTCTTCTCTAAAGCCCATAGTTGATTTTTTCCAAGAATTTTTTATGGGCAGTTATCATGTTAAATGAATTAAAGGGAAGTAGGATCTTTTTTTCTAGAATGTAAAGTATAATATCAAGATTTCAGTGTAAAATTTGTGTTCATTGAACATTAATACAATGATTAAAAATGCCAAAATCGAGTTGTGTTCTATAGGAAACAAAATGATGTTTTTGGAATGTGAAGTAGATTTTCCACTATTTCGATTCAAAGTTTACCATCATATCGATTGATCCAACTACTTGCAAAGATTACACATTTTGTTATCAAAGTTTTAAATATCCTTGCTCGAACATTGCACATTATTAGATTGTTTTATTTATTTGTTAACTTTTACTCTCATAATAAATTAAGTTTATTTTGATTTTAAGGATTGAAAAATTAAATCTCCTTTTATTAATTATTTTTTAAATATAGTTAATTCTGGGGGAAATGGTGGATGTATAAAAACATGCATTGGCTGGGAAAATTAAGGCATAACACAACGTTCATAGTTTGTGCAAAATTAGCATATCAAAAAGTACAATGTTGTTTATCTGCGGTTAAAAACATGCTCGATAAAATCTTGAATTTCCAAATTTTAATGCATAAATAGAAAATCAGCCAACCATTTTTGTTCAATACGGTTCCTTCTATCTATTAAAAACCTCTCAGCTAAGTTTCATTTTAAGTTGCATTTTGAAACAATGTCATGGGTTTGACTAGGATTCTGGTGTCTAATTATCGTAGTTAAGGAACTTCCCTTGCGTACTTATGCCACCAACTTACGATAAAGAAACATGCAATGAACATGCCATATTTTCTAAATAAGATGGGTTTGACTAGGATTCCGAAGTCTAATTATTGTAGTTAAGGAGCTTCCCATGAGTACTTATGCCACCAACTTACGATAAAGAAACATGCAGTGAACATGCCATATTTCCTAGATAAGACAACTCTTGATAATTTGAGAAAAACTAATGACAGAATCTGTAGAACCAGTTGGTTGTATATTAGTCTATCCTAGACCAAAAGCCCTACTGTTAATCCCATAACTATCCACTTGGCTAAAAAAAATTAACGTCTTTCATTTTGGGTAAGGAAGAAAACAAGATTTTATAGCTTTCACAGAATATGGTCACCGAAGAAGATTTTATTGAAATTCATGATGCGTTAAGATAATCAATGACTACATGAAGGTGGTGGAGCAAATGTTTGTTTTAATCCCATTCGATGGGGTTCCAAATGGTATATCTATAAATATCTTGCCCTTAAATTTTCTATTCTTATTTTTCTTTTTGTTTCATCTATGATTTAATATACATAGGAAACCTATGTTAAATTGTTTTCTAATAAAAACTTAAGTGATATGAATCTCCTTGCAAA
>JAULKK010315200.1:0-11710 GCA_032355705.1 Rubia peregrina
TCTAATATTGGTTTGTTATCAGCCAAGCCAACTGACTTTCCCATTGAACAACATCATGATCTCGTGTGTGCAACTGGTCCCCGATTTGAGAATCCTACTCGCTATCGTTGGTTGATTGGGAGACTGATTTATCTCACCATCACTTGACCTGAGTTAAGTTATTCGGTTTATACATTTGCACAATTTGTACAAGAACCAAGCTTGGCGCATTGGCTAGCATCTTTGTGTGTTCTTCGCTACTTAAAACATCATCTAGGTCAGGGATTATTTCTTTCTGCTAAGAGTTCTTTACACTTAACTACTTACTGTGATTCAGACTGGGTAGCATGTCCTATTACTCGACGACCTCTATCTGGATATTTTGTGATGCTTGGTGAATCTCCAATTTCTTGGAAGACTAAGAAACAACCTACGGTCTCTCGCTCCTCAAGAGAAGCAGAATATCGTGCTATGGCTGTGGTTTTTTGTGAGTTAATATTGCTTAAGTCTCTTCTTTGTTCTCTTGGTGTTGATCATTCTTCTCATATTAGCTTATTTTGTGACAGTCAGGCTACCATTCATATTGCTGATAATCATGTCTTCTGTGAGATAATGAAGCATATTGAAATTGATTATCATTTTGTTCGAGATCTTGTTCAATCTGGTGAGGTTGTCACTCATCATAGCGGTACCTCCAATCAACCAGCAGATATATTCACTAAAGCACTTGGATGCCATCCGTTTCAGTCACTACGTTGCAAGTTGGGCGTTTTGGACTTACACGCTCCAACTTGAGGAGGAGTATTAAGGATATTTTGTAATTAATATTCTTTTCCTACTAGGTTTATGTAAATCTTTTTAGGTTAGAATTATTTTCCATTGTTGACTAGTCAACATTTTTTTCTTTTCCTTTTCCATATAGGAATTAGTTAGTTAGATTTTACCTCTTCCAGTTGGCTTTTGGTCTTGTATTTTCCATATATATAGGGGCCTTCTATTATCAATACAAACACGTAATTATATTTTACAAAGGGATTAGTTTCTAATTTTCTTCCAAGTTATTTGTTTAAAATAAATAAATTTTTAAGAGTTTACTAAACACTAAAATTATTTAGATTATAAGTAAAATAAATTAGAGAAAAGTGCATTTTTAACCCTATGTTTTGGTCGAAAGTGCATAAATGACCTTGTAAAATCAGAAAGTGCAAAAATAACTCTGGATTTCATTGACCAAAATGTCAACAGCCAAATTGGCCGGAAATAGGTGAAATGACCATTATACCTCTGATTGAAAAAATTCAAAAATAAAATAAAATTAGAAAATCCCATTATACCCCTGACCATTACCTTTCTTCTTGTCCCTTTCTTCATCCTTTTTTTCTCGTTTGCTTTCCACCACCACCATCGTGTCCCTTGCCGCTGCCACCATCGTGTCCCTTTCTTTCCACCACTAACACCGTGTAATATTCTCCAGCGGTCGGAGGTGAGAGAGAGGTGGATGGAGGCGAGAGAGAGGTGGATGCAGCAGTAGTAGTAGCGACGGAGAAGACAAAGGTGAGAGAGAGACGGATGAAGGGTTAGCTAGCAGTGGTGGATTTAGGGGATGACAAGGCTATGGTGGAGTGCAGCGGGGAGAGTGGACGGAGGTGGGTAGATGCGGATCTAGGGTTTGCAGTGGTGCCAAGATGGGAGTGACGTTGGGGTGGTGGTGGTTTTGGTGACGCATTGGGGGCTGTGGTGGCAGGAACCAGAGAGTGGTGGTGGTGGATGTGGTGGCACGCGGTGGGGGTGGACGAAAATGAAGCTTGGTGGATGCGGGTGGACGGAGGGTGGATGCCGACTAGCTTGGTGGACGCATCGGATGGTGGACGGGGGTCACCGCCATGAGCTTTTTCTCCGACGAAAACCCCTGTTCGACTTCGTTTACGGCGAGAGACTCTTTTTCATCTTCGTCTCCGACGAGAGACCCCCTCTTTGTCTCCTGGAGAATGGGTTTGGACGTCGACTGGAGATTGGCGACCGGCTTAGGTGGTGGTGTGTGTGGGTCACTGGAGATTTGGGATGGGCTCGGTCCCCATTGGAGATTGGTGACGAGTGTTGGAGATTGGTATCCGCCAGCACTGGAGATTGGCAACCGGTCGGCGGGCTAGGTTTCTGAAGTTATGCTTAACTTCAGTGTGCGCACATAAAAGAACAAAAGGTGTGCAACTAGCCATGAAAAAACTTTTGAAACTAGGCCCATTTTTCTATTTAATTATTAACGTGCCTTTTATATTTTTAGGCCCTGTCTGGTCACCTGGCCCGTTCTAATCTTGGGCCGGTCCTGCATCTATATTTGCCTATTGATCTTAATGGTAAGGTGTCATGATCCTGATGATTAAGGAAGGGTAAAAAGGTCTTATCAAGTTAGACAAACCAAAAGCAACTACTCTGGAAGAACTGGGCAGCTTAGGTCAGGTTATTCATTATTTTAATTGAGCTATTGTAGTTAGGTATTCTTTCGAGAAAATTTTATGTTTCACTATTCAATAAGTGTGAGATTTGTTTCCACAATTAGTTTTGTTCTTCGATCTGATCGATTAGATCGTTGTGTTCACAATGATAACTTGATTTAGTTGTTCAAGTTGATTTATTGTTCTCGATCTGCCGGCTCAGATCGTGTGTTCGTAATTTTGTTTGTGATTTTATTTTTGGGTCTCAATTAATTTGGATTCGTCAGAGTTGTGTTTTTCAAAGTATTTATAGTTTGAGCATCATAGACTGTGATTGGATCAAGTGGTATTACAGTTTTAGAGGATTCCTGTTTGGCGCAGTAATATTGATGCGTGATAAGCTCCTCTCTGCCAAGTGGTCATAATTTTCGCAGGAAGCAAGTTAATATCCCTGAGGGCGTTACAGTTTTTATTGGATCTCTGATCTTGAATAGTATAGACGATCAGTCTGGTTGACATGTAATTTAGATATCCTTACAATGTGTTAGTTATTGCTAGAGGCTAGTTAGATTGAATGTCAATTCCACTCATTGTAATCGCCGTTGGGCATTTTTCCAGCATCTTGGAATGATTGATTTTTTTAAAAAAATTAAAAAATAAACTCATATGAGTTTATATAAAAATATGAATTTTTTTATATTGGCAAGGCCAATAAAATCTGATGATACACGCACACACACAGTAAGATTACGTCCATGATAGCTTCAATAAAAGCTTCGCTCTAAATCATCCTCTCTAATCTCTCTTTCCATTATGAATCCGTGATCATAACCGCAATCAATTAATCATCATCACGTAACCACCCCACTTTTCTCGGCAGGCTGTGATCACTTCCCGTCTCTGCAAATCCACCATGGCCAAAAATCAAACGAGTTTTGGCCAGGGATCGGTTGTGTGTTAGAGGTATTTGGAGTTGTTTGGTGTGAGATTTGTGGGTATGGACTTGGAGTACGGAGACATGGACGTAGAGAATGAAAGAGGTGCCGACGATGTCGACTCAGCGGCGGAGCATCATGGTGATGACGGGTGGGTGATTAATCATGAACTGGAGAGGAGAACGACATCATTTTGTGACGGGGATTACGACGGTGGTGGAGTGGATAATAATGTAAGGGAGCCGCTGCTTTATTTGAGGAGCAGAGTCCGCGGCGGATCTGGCCCTTTTATTGGTCTGCGGTCAACCCGTAAACCCAACCTATTTAACCCATATTTATTAATAACTCATTTGACCTATTACTCATTTGACCCACATACTCATCCGGGTATAAAATTAAACAACCCGCTTAACTCGCGGGTAATGGATCAAAACTGCCACCCCTAGCTGAAGGTGTTGTCAGGTTCATGCATTGGTAGTCGGCAAATGCACGAAAGTTCAGCCCATTATTAGTCCGTGATAAAGTCTTATGCGAGACCAAGGATTAATGTGTAATATTATGAAGTTTGACTAGAGATGGAGTTTCAAATAAAATTTAAGAAAGTTTGGGAGAGGAATGAGGGATCTGGGTGCAAATATCACTTTTTGGGGGTGTTGGGCATAAATAAATGGGGAATTAATGATTCCGGATCATAAGAATCTCGCGGGTCAAAAATCCGGGTCGGAAAATTTTGCAAATAAAATTTTCCCCTCATTTCCGTGCAATGCACGGGTTTTTACTAACAGATTCGATGTTTCACTTTCAATATTTGATGTTTCAACAAAACCTTGTGAGTTTTTTCATAAGCCTTTTTCCCACTAAAATCATGTGTTAAAGTTAAAATTTTGGTCTTTAATACTCCCTTTGTCCCATGATTATTGGTCTATTTACTTTTTCACGGTCCTCAATGATCATGTTTATCCGTCAATATTTCTACCTGCATATAACATTTTTGCATAAAAATTGATATTTAGAAAATAGATGTTAAGATGAATCTAACAATATCTCGCATGATATTTTTATTATATATATTAATTTATATTTAGGGTCAAATTTTACCAAGTTTGACTTTGAAAAAGTATATAGGCGAATAATCTTGAGATGGAGGGAGTATATATCTTGTGTTTGTATGTTTTTTTATACTTTACCTATTTTTAACACTAGTTTGGATATTTTACTATCTTAATTATAAAGTTTCAACTTATATTTTCTTTTTGATTGATGTGTTAGTTCTTCAACAAGTTATTATAAAAATTAATATTGATGTTTCTTATTTTCTAATATTAAAATTTTATTTCAATGTATTTTTGATATTTCAGTAGCGTGCATTGCTTTTTAAAATTTAGTACTACTTCTGTTTCACTAATAGTGGCACCATATGTTTAGATGTTTGGATTTAGGTGAAGAAAAAGAGTAAATGAAATTGAATGTAGAAAGTAAAAAGTAGATGAGTGGATGAAATTGAAGAAATCCTGCCAAAAATATAAAGTGTGTCAGTTAAAAAAAATCTCTTTAAGGCAAGTGTGCTACTAATAGAGGAATGGATGAAGTATTTATGTTTCTTATTTTTGGATATTAGATTTTTATTTAATGTATTCTTGATGTTTCAATAAAGTGAATTGATATTTTAAATTTTAATACTCCCACCGTGTCAATTTAAACTGCACACTTTCCTTTTTAGTTTATTCCACCGTAAGGTACACACTTTCTAAATATGGAAACAATATCATAAATATTGACACTAGAAAGATAAAGCTACTATTACTTTAAGTTAAAATTTACAAATAAGATTAAATCGTCATTTTGAGCTCTGATGGCCCAAATGAATCAAAACCCTAATTCTAACCTTATCTCTTTACAAATTTCCCAAGCAACATCGTTTCCTTCATAGTCAACTATGCTCAAACTCTCATCAAATCCTACAACCCATATCTTCCAAACCCAAAAATTAATTATTCGTCCACCTCTTCCACCACATCCACCGCCATCGCTGCTAATCGAGATGGTAAAGTCTCACAAAAAACTATCTCTTCCCAAAGATGCATCGGAATCGGCTAGAATGCGAATCTTTAGGGCGACGAGGAAGCGGTAACAATGACGATGAGGAAGCAATAACGCCAAGGCTGTGAGGGCAATGGTGAGGCCGCGATAGCAACGACGAGAAGGCATTAATGAGAAGGGCGCGATAATGGCGAGGTCTCGAAGGCGACGACGATAACAACAAGAAGGATGCTTTTACGGATTTATCATAAGTTTTAGTGATTTAAGTGGATTTTTGTGTTGAATTTATATGTGAATTTTTGGCTTGTAAATTAAAGTGTTATTGTTGGTGATTAGTGTTGCTGGCACAATTTTGGTCCGGTGGTGAGTGGCTGGTAGGGGTTGGTTGTGGTGGATGGATGAAAGGAGGGTAGTAGAGTCATTTTAATGATTATAAAATTTTGAGACTTCCTCCCCTCTCTGGAATTTAAGGTGGGACAAAGGAATTATTGATGTTTCTTTTTTTTAATATTAGATTTTTATTTAATGTATTCTTGATGTTTTAATAGCGTGAATTAATTTTTAAAATTTTAATATTGATTTTTTGTTACTTTTCATTATTAGATTTATTTAATTTAATTTATTCTCGGTGTTTACTATTGATATTTTCTTTTCTTTTCGATTTCAGTATCACATTTTGATGTTATAAAATTAATGAGTATTTTTGTTCGATATTTAACTGTTATAATTTGATGTATTTTTCAATGTTCTTATTTGATGTTGAAATATTAAAATTTTATGTATTTTTAATATTTTTTATTTGTTATTTAAGCATTTTTATATAATGTTTATTTTAGTATTTCATTTGATTCTTAACTATTTTTATTTGATGTGTTTTTTGTTCTTTATTTGATGTTTAAAATTTTCAATTTGATATTTTTAGTATTTTATTTAATGTTATAAACAATATAATTTATTAAGTACTTTTGTATTTATTTGATGTTTTACTATTTTAATTTAATATGTATAGGAAAAATCTTGGAAAAAATCTTGGGAAAATTGTCTTTCCAAAGGGATATGGAAAGACGGTGTTGGATAATAATTATATAAAGGTAAAATATTTTAGTTGTAATGTTAAAATTTTATTATGCAACGTGCAGTAGTTATAAGTTTATCACCCGATTTATCCAACTCAAAATTTTTATCTTGATTTATTCTAATTTGCATTATAAACCTTGATCCCAGAAATGACACATTGAAAGAATCCATTGGGTCTTCCAATATCAATAGGGTAATATAGTGACGTATACGGTTATTCCGAATGCTACCTCTTATCCAGGGTTGAGCCCTGGGATTTGAATTAATTTGAATTAATCAATCTAGGGTTTGACATGCTGCGAACCCTTATGAAAGATAGGGGTGCCTTCGGGAATGTGGACACAGGTGGTGCATGACTTTTGTCAGCTCATGCTGTAAGGTGTTGGGTTAATTTCCGCAATGAGCCAACCCTCGTGTTTAGTTGCCATTGTTGAGTTTGGAACCCTGAACATATTTTTCCATAACTTATGAAAAGACCATATTTCAAGAGACAAACTCATATATATATATATATATATATGTGTGTGTGTGTGTGTGTGTGGGTGTGTGTAATTCTGTATTTTTAAATATATCTTACATTTTTTTATTTTTTGATATTTTAATTAAAATTGAACTAAAATTTTATAATGTATGTAAATGGGATAATCAAGGAGGTTGGGCTAAGTTCAAAATCAAAACCAACACATTCGGATTGCATCTCCGTCACATATCCTGAATTTGTGCGACCCGACGTGAGACTCGAAATCTAACGGAAAACCTTCTCAAATGTTGTCGTGATCCTTGCCCTTCGTCTTCTTTCCCCCGTTAAGACACAATGAGAACAAGTCATCCATCTTCTCTGAAAGTTTATCCCGACCTTCAGCCACCGCAATTCTATAGATCATTGCCCATCGTGGCAATCGAGAGGCACTTCGGCGAGATCTTTCCCTTTGGAATTCAAATTATTGACCTCTCTATGAGCTCTGAGAGTGGCCCCAACGACGAGCGAAGTGACCGCTATGACGAATCCCACTCAACCCATTATGACTTCCATGACGATTGACGGTGATAATGATTGCTCGGATCACGAGCGATGACGACGATGGGTTATGAGATAGTGGGTTTATGTTTTTCTCCAGAAATTTTCATATTAGTCCCCGAGGTTTTACTCATCTTTAAAAGAGTACCATGAATAAAATGTGTTATTAAATTGACCCCCGGTTTTAAACTTTCTATTTTATACCAATCTTATTTTATAACTTGCCCCTGGTCTCACCATGAGACAGTCTCGCTGGAGATGGCTCTTAGTCCATTGGTATGCCTTGTTGGAAAGATCAGTGATCTCTTTTATTATTAGCTCGTTTGAGGTGCCTTTAGAGTGACTTTTGGGGCACCCTGTGTTCTTATATAAAAGGTATTCGTGGTTGTGAATCTTCTGTTACACTTTTGTGTAATATTCTATATTACATCAGTAAAATTTCTCCATGTGTCCATCCTAAATTAACTAATATTAATGTAATGATTTTTATCTAGGTATAATTTTATTAAGAGGGCCACGTGGAATTTTTTTACTAGTGCAATGATGGCATACCAAGATAAGACCTCTAAAGGATAACATACACAATTCATTATTAAAGGCCCAAGATGGTTAGGCGAGGGGCCCACATAGTGACTTATCTCTATTGGGCATCTCTACTATGAGAAGAAAGAGGTTAAGTCAAAGGCCTAACATATAAAGGTTTTAGAAGGGTATAAATACAAAAGTATGCTTTCTATTTTAGGTATTCACTCACTTTTTGCCTACTTTCCCAATTCATTAGCTTTTGCTCCAAGACTGACTTTAGCATCGGAGAATCTCCCCCCGTATTTCTTTGGGGCTTATTTTTTTGGCAGATACATGAGAGGGGATTGAGGCATGCCTGGTGTGACCCGATTAGAAGTAAGATCTATATCTCTTGGTGTATGTCTGCATCTACAACGTCCACTCGATGAAGTGAGAGGTTGCGAATCAAAGGAGTTGGTGCGGGTGGGAAGTCAGATATTCGTATATGCCCAAGCACCTGAGAATAACTACCTCCGCGACACCTATAAGTATGGAGATGGCTTCAGTTGAAGCGCTGCTAAATCCTGATCTGTCGATCTCCGCTGTTAAAGGATCGTAGGCGAGAGCTCCGTCGGGTGCATCAACGAATATGAGAGTTACTATAGAACCAGCAGTGGGAATTGGCACCGTAATGCCATTGTTTGGATCACGAGGTGTGGATGGCTATCTCACTAAGTGTTCTGGAAACTCACACATCGAGGCTTATGAGCAACGAATTTGGGAAAATCAAAGTGTGGGGGCTACGGTAGTAGAACCCCCGCGTAATTTTGATCAGATGACACAGATGTTAATGGTCGCGGGGTACCAAGTTATCCCGTCTTCAATAGTCCCCGAACCACCAATGGTTACTAGTCCATTACCCTTCTTGGAAGCACAAATCAGGGATCTACCCCTTGTAAGCCAGATGTTGGGAGTTCCATATCTGGGATACGTGAGGGAAACCGTGCAGCCGAGGCCACAGCCCTCTTTTCCTGAGCATATGCAAGTGAACTATCCTATGTCATCTTCGATACTTGTATACTCATTCTAAGGTGCTGATCAGGGCCGAGGAATCATATCGTCATTGGGAAATTTGATCCAATTAGGCCTCGATCGAGGTAGCTACGGAGTTTTGGATCATCATAGATGGGGACTTATGCCCCTGACGTACTCTGGGAGTATGAGAGTTGATCTTTAGCTTGGGCAACTCGCCTCGCAATAGAGGCATACTTCCCATATGGATCCCCTCATCAGGGGCAAGAACATGACAATAATCGGTCGGTTGGTGAAGCTAAGAATGCATTAGGAAGAGAGTTGGATAGTCTGATAGGTCCAACTGGATAAACTGCAGGATCTCCCTTTGGCCTAGTGGTGAAATCAGTTCGCTGTCCACGGAATACAAAACCACTGGAAAGACTTCCCACTTATGTAGGAGACACAGATCCCCGCGAGTTTATCCAGAATTTCCTTAGTTAATGAACACTCGAGACTTCGATAATAGGTTGACCTATAAGCTTGTGAGAAGTTACCTTCGTGGAAAGGCACAAGAGTGGTTTAACAAGTTGCTGAGGGGTTTCTTGAGGTCATACCAAAATTTTGTGAGGCTCTCTTGAGTCAGTATTGCCAGAAAAATAAGTTCACTAAGACATTGATGAAGTTGTATCAAACGAAGCAAAGACAAGGGGAATCTACTGCTGCATTTACCATAGATATGTGGATCAGAGTTTGGGTGTGGTTGAAGGTACGGAGAATGAGATCATCTAGGGCTATTTGCTGGGGATGGAAGACTTGGAGCTTTATAAGAAGTTGACAGCAAAGACCACTAAGATACTCTAGCAGTTTTAGGAAGTTGTGGAGCAGCATTCGAAGGTGGAAGACGCAACTCGAAGGAAGAGAGAGGGGATAATGGCTAAACACGTAAAACTTGCTGACTCTCGAGCCAAAATGCCCATGGAGAGATCTGGGTTCGATAAATACACATCCATGCGGCGCTCCCCAGCAGGACTTTGGAGTATCCATAGGGGAATTTTCAGACTACCCCCACTGATGAATGAAGCAAGCAGAGCCTATGCTGCCAGGAGGGCCACAAACAAGTTATGTGATTATCACAGGGATTATGACCATCACACGAATGAGTGTACCCACCTTAAAATAGAGATTGATCGATGTAAAATGGAAGGATTTCTGAAGGAATCCTTTCGTAAACCATATCGAGTGATTCTTTTGAAACTTGGAGATGAACGAGGGAATAGGTGACCTTCCCAAAAAAATTATGCTGGAAGTAAAGGGGATTGTGGTCCTCAAGGGCAGCGGCAGGAATGCTGCGAGTAACCACAGTGAAATCAGCCAACGGAGAATCGAAACAGGAATGAGGAAAATCTCACCGTGCACATGATAATCAATGTCATTAGCAGATTTGTCATGGAAATATCTTGGAATGCCGCGGTGAAGGTTGACTCGAGGCGTATCCCAACAGGAGAACCGATGGGTAAAAGATTTTGGCCCAATGAAACGATTACTTTTTCAAAGACGGATGTGGTCCTGAATAGAACCTCCCACGTTGATCCCTTGGCATTTTTTCCATAATTGGAATTTCCCTGGTTAAGAGGGTGTTCGTTGATTATGGAAGTGGAGTGGAAATAATGTTTGTAGGATGCTTCGATTAGCTTGGAATCGAACGTCTAAATCTAAAAAAATCAACTTCGCCATTGTCGGGATTCACAAGAAAGACACTATACCCATTGGGGAAATCCTTCTGTCGGTCAGGGTGGCAGATGGAGATAAAGGAGTTACGATGCAATGCATTTTTGTGTTTATCGATACCTTCTCCCCTCAATGTGATATTAAGAAGGTCGTGAATGTTCCAGGCCGGGGCTATGTGGTCATCATATCATTTGATGATGAATTTCCCAACGAATAACAGAGTGGCATATATTTGAGGTGTTGGATAATGGCCATAAGTTGTAACTACGAAGTTGTAAAAAGAGCAAGGAGAATGAAAGATGTAGCCTCTGTGCATTGGAAAGTCAGACCTTCTGATACTCAACAGCTCCCCATTCGAGACTTCTGAGCGGTGGATGTCGGACAGATGATGCCAGAGGCTGTAAAACAGAAGAGCTTTACTTGATCCATATTGCGATGTGTTTTCCTGGGATACATAGGACTTTACTGGGGTACCAACTTAGTTGGTTGTACACAGGTTAAACATCAACCTCTCGATAAAACCTGTTAAGCAGAAAAGGAGGATGTTTGCCCCTGAAAGGGCCAAAGTGATAAAATTGGAGGTTGAAATTTTTTTCAAGGTGGGAGTAATCAAAGAAGTGCTTTATGGGAGGCTGTCCCCGTACCTCTCAAATATACTATTTTTAGCCCTAAATGCGTGCTAACTACAATTAAGTAGCTAGTGACAAGTTGGGATCGTCCACAGAGACAGGGGTTATTATCAAGCGTTTGCTCATAAAACAGAGAGTAATATGCTAGATATATAGATAGATATATATATATATACACATATAGATATATATATATATACACACACACATATATATATATATGTGAAAGCACATAAAAAGGGGGTTTTTGAGTTTGGTTTTCTAGATTAACGAATGGAAGACGAGTTAACTAGTAAAGCATACAAGAACTAAAAACGAGTTGAAGATTAGATTACGAAGTCTCGGGGGCAATTG
>JAULKK010315220.1:0-11707 GCA_032355705.1 Rubia peregrina
GATGATACATTGTTAATCTATGGCCTAAGTGACAGTAAGAAGGTACACAAAGACACTAGCTACATTTTACAATGCTAAATAAACAATGACCCAAGTGACAGTAAGAAAGAAACACACTGGCACTAACTAAATATGAAATTATGATCAAGCCGAAGTGATAATAAGAAGGGTGTATAGTAGGCTGAGTGGTTTTCACTGCTTGGCTGTGTAGTAATATCGACCCAAAATCACCACACAAAATCCATCGCAGCAGTAAGCATCAGATTAAACGCACCAAAAATGATTCATCCACACCTAAGACTAACTTTCAGACAACCCTAAACGAAGAAAATGAAGCTCCCAACTAAAAGTCCGGTCGGTCTCCATTGAACCTGTTCCGTCCCTTTCACTAAAGTAGGAGACCATGGGCGGTCACTTAGTCTGTCCCAAAAGTTTTACTATAGGTGTATATGAATCACAAATAATGTGTAGAGTAGTCTCTAAGTCAGTATCCGAAAAGATAAGACAATTTAAACCAAAAAAATTAGTTTAATTTGCCCCAAACGTCCTAACGAACCTGAATCTACAGATTTGAAACGGAATCGCCAGTAGTCAGTTGTTTAAATGACTATGACTCGGATTTCTCCTAACCGCTTTGAAAATAGATCTGAAGTCAATAAGATTTAACAGGACCGTTTTATCGGAAAAAAGGGTCATCGGAAACCTACATTGACAAAGACATATCTAATCCAATGCCTAAAACAAAAGAACCAATTTGATATCTACCCTTTGAAACTGGAGGAAAACAAAAGCCAACACATAATTTAAAAATTAAACCCACCACAACTAAAGTTAAAAATGAGGTTAAAATAGTTTAAAAATAAAAGGAAAAAAAGGTTCAAACTCTCCCCGGCTGCAGAAGGTTACTGGCGCGTGAAGGGCTCCGGAGTGGCTGATCGTGGCGGCGCGTGGCTTTGGCCAGCTAGGCGTGTCCGATGTTGGATGCGCGTGTCCGGCGTTGGATGCGCATGTCCAACACCGAGGGTGTGTGGATTCCCTTTTTTCCTCGGCTGAGCTTCTCCTGTACGAGGGACTCCAGATATGTGCTTCAACACCCGTCGATTTGTCACCTGTGTAAACCACCCGTCATTGAAGAGTCTCCGATGTGGCCCTAGTCGCGGCCGCTACTTGGCTTTTGTAGCTACAGCCGGCCGTAGTGGGAAGCTTCCATCAGTCTGAAGACATTGGGATGTCACTGATTAGAAAGGCGGGATAGATGAAGATCAGAAATAGCTTTCGGTTTCAACCAAAGAGACGACGAGAAGGATCTGCAGGGGGAGGTTTGGAATCGATGGGGTGTGTAGGGGCGGCGGCCTCCCCAGAGTTAGATCTAGGGTTTTAGGTTCCGGCGCTGGTTTTTAGAGAGGGGGAAAATGTAGGTGGATATGTAGTTTCTCTGTCGTTTTGCAGGGGAGTTTTTCTTAGTTACCCAAAAGGAAATCTACACAATTGGGTAAAGTATAAATTTCCCTCATGGACTGTACGACACTCCCTAATTGTATCTAGTAGTTCCCTTTATTTAGTTCATTTTAGAACCAAGTGCTAAAATAACCTTAACTTTAGAATCAAAGTATTAATATAACCTTGCAAAATGAGCAAGTGTCAAAATAATGTATGTGCTAATCCAACCCTGTCAACAGGAGATTTGGTCGAAAGCTTTAAAAATGACTATTTTCCCCCTAAATTAAAAGAAGAAGAAAAGAAAAACAAGGAAAAAGAGAAAACCCAATATAATTGTATATAGAAACCCCCAATACTAGTGGTGTGGTGCTATATTGTATCCAAAAAAGAGGTTAGAAGTTGCTGACGTCATCCGTGGTGCAGTGGTGCTGCTCGAATTTGCCACCATCCCACCATCACCTGATGTTCGGTGGTGCTTCTCAACTCTGCGGTGACGGGAGGCTCTGTGAGCAGAGGTGTCGGCGGTGTCACCACCAATGGTAGCGATGGGATCCATCCCAATGGAATCCGCCACCACGATCTGCCTCAACGTCTCCACCTCCTACACCATACAGGTCCAATGTAGAGTGCCTCCATAGAGGTGTCGGCGGTTTCACTACCAGCGGCGGCGATAGGATGAGATGGCGCGGTTGAAAGCACTTCCCAGATATGCGGGTTGAGGGTCTTGTTGAGCTCGCGCTTGATGTAAGAGTCGTAGGAATTGAATTTGGGGAAGATCTTGAGGCCCTCTTTCCGGTTCTCGAAGATAGGCATGGCGAAGCCGGCGGTGTTGGCGGGAGAGAATGAATTGTATGAGAGGAAAAGAATGAACGAGATTGAGATGAAGAGACTGATGAAGATGGATTTTGGAACAAATGTTTTTCTTGAAATTTCTTTCATAATTCTTGAAACTTGAGAATTGAAATAGGAATTGTATTGGGGTTTTCCGTTCTGAGCAGAGGTTCCAGCGGTGGGTAGCGCTCCGGCAGTTTGCTACAGTGATGAGTCGTATGATGGGATGGGAAAGCATGTTTTCTTAGAGCATTTAAAACCACATTTTAGTTACTTTTGTTGGTGAATAGCTAGATTATTAGGTGCTTTACTAAATGGGGGTTTAGAATCACCTTGTGTGGGTTTCTCCACTAATTTCCCTATTTTGTAAGCATTTAGTAGCTAGTGTGTTTTACCTCTAAGACTTGGTCAATTTCTACTTGTTTTGTGAGATTATTTTGAGACCATCATGGAGAAGCCCATTCACAAGGATGGTAAAAGATTGAGAAAATCCATTCGCAAGTATGGTAGAAGAAAGAAAGCCACTTCCAAAGTGGTAGAAGATAGATTGAAGAAGGAAGACAAAGCAACATATGAAGAATGATCCGGGAGTTGGAAAAAGTTGTGGAAAAGATGCGTGAGCAACTAGCATCCGTGGGTAGAACTATTGGATTCATCTTCGCGAGCGCTATAAGATCGACAACAAGAACTCCTAGAACAGATCAATGGTCCACCCGTAGCGATGGGAACAAGCTAGGGCTCATGATGATCATGTTTCTAGTTTGGGTCTAATAAGACCCAGACCCAACCCTAGAAAAAATTTGTTAGACCCAAACACGACCTGGACCCACAGGGTATGAATCTCATACCCATACCCAAGTCTGATGGGTTTAAACAGGTCTTGGATCCTAAATGGGTCTGACATTCTTATTTTTTCTTCACTAAATATAAAATATATTATCTTAAATACAAATAATTCAAGTTCAATATGCAATTGAATAAATTCTTCAAGCATAAATATACAATACATATGATTTGTTTAATTAAAAATAAAAATAAAATGAAAATAATTTAGAAACTAGGGTAAAATTATACACATGATTGGGGTTATATGGGTCTATGGGTCGGGTCTAAATTTTTTTGGAACCATGCCGGATCCAACGGGCCTAGACTCTGTTGGTCTAGGTCGGGTCCATGATCCATGCTCATCCCTAGTTTGGGCCGAAATCAAAGAACGATCCATGATAATTCGCAAGGCTTGTATCTCGTGAACCATAAAATTGCACGTTTCCATCCTTCTGAGTGCACGGACTGTGCAAACTTGCACGGCCAGTGTCCCTTGAACCATTAAACCGTATGGCTAGTTGGCACAGACCGTGCCCTTGACCAAACAAATGCCCGTTTCTTTCCCTTTTGTCCCCCCTTTCTTCCACCTGTAAAAATCCTCCTTCTACCTTATCTTCTTAAGCCCGGCTTTTCATAACCCCTAGATTTTGATTGTTTTTCTTAATTTCTTAATTTTTATGGATTCTTATAGATCTATGGTGGGTTTTCATAATCTATCATGGATTTGTGCTTAGAAGCTTGGATTAATGAGTAGAAAGTGGTCACTTTGGTTCTTTCCATTTCTCCATTTCTTCATTTCATATCATTTATGTATATTGAATCCACGAGCTTTATTATTTTAGCTTAGATTTAATTCTTGGGGATATTTTAAATCATGTATCAACTTTAGAGTTATAAGCCTTTTAGATTCATTTCTATTTTCATTGCTTAAATATCGTGCTTAATCTGTGCTTTAACTTCTTGTCATAATCTATGTATTGAATGCGATTAGAAAGTACACCTAGTTTAATTCATGCATGATTTAGAGCTAGGCTTTAAATTTAGCTTGGGAGTGTGGAGTATTAAACTTGCAAGTAGCCTCATGAGCACCGTGGGTAACACGGACCTTGTGAGATGTTGAGTGGTAATAGAGTGATAGTGGTGACTGCATTAGTCGTGCCTTGTATTTAGGAGCATCATATAATTCCTAGGGTTAGGTCAGTTGGACTGCGGTGGGTGTTACTGAATTTTTCGAAAGCTATTTCCTAGTTTGTAGCAACTAAGCATTGGGCCCTGGTAGCTATAGACCTTAGAGTTATCACGAGGTAGTGCTGTCTTTTTCCTGTTGTGGTCTAGGATGGGTATTCATAGTGAGGATCCCCTATGATCTATGCTACTATTGTGTCTAACAATTGCAACCTACACAAGGCATTGTTCCTTTAAGAGAGGGTCTGGTAGCCACGATAGTGAGGGTTAGAGGTGATCCGTGTGTAGCACACCTCTAGCTATATGTGGAGGAGGCGAGATGTTAAGGAGGGGGAGGAACTGACATGTAACAGACCAAGGGAGTTTCCGTTGAATTAACATCTCAACATCATGTGATATAGCATTAATTAGAATATAGATATTTAATGTGAATGGAAGT
The DNA here is from genome assembly GCA_032355705.1 of Rubia peregrina. Classification (NCBI taxonomy): domain Eukaryota; kingdom Viridiplantae; phylum Streptophyta; class Magnoliopsida; order Gentianales; family Rubiaceae; genus Rubia; species Rubia peregrina. Next base: position 4,721 of record JAULKK010315220.1, read on the forward strand.
TTAGGATAAAATCGTTTAAGTCAATAATGTGATAGAAATACTTCCAAGGCTAGTAATCATATCTTAATCTAGTTGTGTTCCTACATGCTTGTAGTTGTTAGTTTAATATCAACCCAAAATCCCTCTGTTTTATGCTTGGTTTTCCCAACAAACAATTAGGGTGATGCCTGCGAGTAGACTGTGTGATACTAACTTAATTTTAAATCCTAATATCTTTGTGGACGACAGTTGGAATTTCCACTATCTACCATAAAGTGGATAGGAGTAAGAACGGGGGAAACATATAAATAACATCTTTGACTGCGACCTTTGTTGGTTTTAAGACACCGGTTAAAGTCCATTCAAATTTTAGCGCCGTTGTTGGGAGTGTTTAGTTATCATAGTTAGTCAATTGAGTAGTTTTTTGTTTTTCTTTATGTGTTATGTGTGTACCTTTTTGTGTGTTTGTTGTTTTTTTTGGAGTTGGTATTACTTGAGTTCTTGGTGTCAACCAAGAATCCTTGCACTATGATTATGAATTTTGTGTGTTTCTTTATTTTTGTTTTATTGAAGAAAAAAACATAGAAAATCTCTCCTTGATGAAATATATGAGGAGAGGAGAGGCTCAACGAGCGAGACTACGTAGGATACGTCATTCTGATAATCTCTCCGAGTCTTTCCAATATCTGATAGAGGAGCACTTAGAGCATAATAGAACCCTTTGTTTGTAACAACCAAGGATATCGTGAGAAGTGCATTGGAGAGACATGAGTTGTTGGTTCCCCAGGCTAAATGGATCAAGAATGATACCTATACTAAAACTCTCCCAATCCGGGATGGAATGGTAACTTGGATTCATGGTATAGAGATGCATTGGGAAACCAACACAATGAGCTATATAGTTAGTCTTCACCACCCTATAGCATGCCCCGAAACCAAGCTCAAGTAGGAGTTCCTAAGTCTGGGGCTGAGGAAGTGCTTCAAGTCGTGACTAACCTTGTCAAGACGGATGAGTTACTTCAAACACTAATGCTTAGTGACACTAGAGACTTGGGAGTTCCCAAGTCAAAGTATTGAGATCTCTTTCAAGCTCAAGAAAATGTGACCAAGAGTAACGAGTATTTCAAACACAAATGTGTAGTAACATTAGGGACTTGGGAAATCAATTCTCCTTAAGCTCTGAGAAAATTGAAGGGCATGTGAGCGACTTGATGAATAAGGTGAGCGACTTGATGAATAGGGAGTGGTTGAAATCAAAATTTTGATGAGTAAAGTCATCTCGATGAATGAAAACGAGTTTCAAGGGGTGGGGAGTGGTTTGTTGAAAATGAAGAAGTTAATGAAAGGGTGAAAATCAACTAACAGCTTACCGATATTTTTGTGATGTCAGTTATAAAAGGGTTTAGTCATGGCCCATGACGACCCATCAACGTATTATGGCCCACAGGTAATCTAAATTATATCGGTTACACATCAATCGTGGCCAAAGAAGACCATAGATGTCAAAACGATTGAGCTAAGAAGACTAAAGGTCAAACGTGGCTCAATCCATGGTCTTCTTTGTAAATAGAACGTTTTGACCTTTAGTCTTCTTAGCTCAATTGCGGCTTGAATTATATCCTCAATTGACATAGATGTCAAAACGTTCGACCTTTACTCCTGTTAGGTTAACCATGGTTTGACTTCTTTTGTAAACTAACATATAGGTCAAAATGTTTGACCTTTAGTCTTGTAAGGCTAAACGTGGCTTGACTTCTTTTGTAAAAAGACTTACATGCCAAAAGGTTCGACTTTTAGTCTTGTTCGGACAGTCTTGGTTTGACATCTTTTTTAAACTGACATACATGCCCAAAGTTTCGACCTTTACTCGACATAGGTCATCTGACATCTAAATTGTCTTCAAATCAACTAAAAATTATATTTTGGAGTTTTTGTAAAAAAAAATATATGGAACAAAGAGAATAAATTATTAGGGAAAATTCATTTAGTGCTAGTCGGAGTCCCATTTTAAGATTCTTACTAAGAGAACCTTGGTTGATTTTCTTCTTTCTTTCTGTTAGCCCTGTCCAGTTGAGCTGAAACGGAGATGGTATGGGATGGGATGGTATGAGATGATATGATATGAGATAGTTGGAGATGGTATGAGATTATGATGATTATTGGAGATGATTGGAGCTGAACTGAATTTAAATAGGTATTATAATCTAAATTGAATTTAAATAGATATAGTATACTGAACTAAACTAAATTTAAATAAATTGAATAAAACTGAATTTAAATATATATATATATATAATAAACCAAACTAAACCGATCTTAAATAAATATGATAAACCGAACTGAACTGAATTTAATTAAATATAATAAACCGAACTGAACTGAAATTAAATAAATATAATAAAATGAACCGAACCGAACCGAACCAAACCAAACTGAATTTAAATGAATAAAATGAACTGAACGTAATTTAAATAAATACAATAAACTGAACTGTACCTAACTGAATTTAAATGAATATAATAAACTGAACTGAACTGAATTCAAATAAACATAATATACTAAACTGAACCTTATTTAAATAATTAAAATACTAAATTAGACCAAATTTAAATATATTAAATTGGATTTAGTAAAATTTAATACAGTTAATATTTATTTAAATTAAATATTTTTTATTCTGGAACAGGGACCAATTTTGCCACCGTCGGGATGCTGCAACTAGATGAAGAAGGTCGATGTGAACGTGCTAAGGCTGCTACAATTATTGGAGACAGTGATGCAAACCAGGCGGAGGCTTTGGCACTACGAGAAGCAATAAAATGGGCAGCAGAGGCAGATACAAATAACGTATGTATCTTGGGCGACTTTTTGGCTGTGATGTGGTTCCTGATGAAGTTGAGTCGATACTCTCTTGGGCTGATATTATCAATCAAATTCAGCACCTCCTTGATGGAACATGTGTGAATTTTCCATGTTGGATTTTTAGAGATAGAAATAGTTTAGCTCAGTCGCTAACTAGTTTCGCGAAATCAAGTGAGTCTGAGATGCATGTATGGTTACGCCCCTAGGATTCCTACTCTCAGACGATACTGCACCTTACCAGTAACTTGAAATGAAATCTTTTTTTTTCAAAAAAAAAAGTTAAAATAGTGATAATAGGACATAACAAAAATAAAACTGAACTAAATTGAATTGAATTGAACTAAACTAAACTATGCATAAATTAAATAATGTAAATATATTTGATCTGAAATTTTAACAATACTTGAACTACCATATGTAATTTAGAAAAATAAGAATGTTATTTATATGTATAGAATTTAACTAAACTATATATTGATTAAGAGACCTAAATAAGGCCATTTAAAGAAATTTACATTAACATAATCGAACTGACTTCAATTTAATTGAATATAATTCAACTCATTGTCAAAAATTAAAATTTAGTTATTTGAACCTTATTTAAATAATTTAAAATACTAAATTAGCCTAAATTTAAACATACAAAATTAAATTGCATTAAAGTTAAATATAGTGATAAAATAGTAATAATAGGCCTTGAACAAAACTTGTCTTAAACTGGATTGAATTTGTTTAGATATTTTAAAATACTAAATTCAAATATATTAAAATGTACTAAATTGAAATGTTCCAAAATCAAATATAATTACAAAATTGAAATAATAGGTATTAACAAAACTGAACTGAACTAAATTGGATTGGACTGAACTGAGTTGAACATAATTCAAATTAACTAATTTCAATTTAATAAAAGAAATTAAATAAGCTATGAAAATCATAACAAAAAAAGGTTCATTGTTATGAAATTTTATGTGAGCTAAACTCAAATGATTTCATTAATTATTATTTTTGGAAAAATGAAACTTTCTCATTAACCAACACTTTTAAGTACAATCTATCTCCAACTCCAAATCTACATGTTTACATATTCTCTCCGATCATCAATTTAGCACATTTTTCTCACAATCTAGGCTTCTTCCAACATCTATATACAATACTTTCCAAAATTTTCTCTAAAACATTTGCATTTTCAGTCTTTTCCCCAAAGAAAATATTATTTTTCTAATCCCATATTGCATATAAGGTCTTAGTTGTAGCAACCTTTAAAACTTCAGCTTTCCACCTTTTCTTCATGCTTTGATCAATTAGCCATTGTTTGTCTCTTTCCTATTCCTCCGGCCTTCTCTTCATTTTCAACCAGTTTAGATTACCTGCCCTGACTGCATTTGGTTTGTTGCATTCAAAAAATAGACGTATATTTTCATCAATATCACATAGCACACATTGATCACCTTTGTCCACTCCAATATTCTTCAATCTGTCATTTATAGCTAGTCTATTTTGACACCCCCAGCCATAAAAAAAATCTAGGTCTTTCTTGATTATTACACAACAAGGTACTACATTCCTCAGTCCTCCTATCTCCCTGGATCTCCAGGTACATCTTCTTCATCTTAAATTTCTTTGCATTCCTCAGTTACAACTATGCTTTCATATTCTAAATCAGGTTCATGCATTTCATCATTTTCTTCAATATCCATGATATATTTGCTGAGAAAGCTACCTCCATGATGTCTTTACCCTTCAAATAGTAGGCATGGATACACCTCACCCATAAGCTATCTTTTTTCATGCTTACATTCCACAGTAGTTTTTCCATACAAGCATGGTTTCATTCATGTAAAGCCAAGGTATTCAATCCTCCAGTCTTTTTTAAATCGCAGACTATCTCCCATGCAACTGGGGCTTTCTTTGTGATCTTGTCACCCCTACTCCATAAAAAATATCTACAAATAGCCTCAATATGCTTTAACACAGATTTTGGCAGGGAAAAACATTGCATCCAATAGTTAGTTATACCAAATAGAACACTTTTGATTAATTGTATTCTACTTGCATAACTCAACATATCAGAAATCCAGTGTTTGATTCTAGCAATCATCTTCTCTATCAGTGGTTGACAAGAATGTATGGTAAACCTCTTTATATCCAGAGGAACTCCTATATATTTAAAAGGCAACAATCCTTCTCCAAAACACGTGTCTCTCAAAATCTGCATTTTCTGGCTTTCCTCCATACCACAAAAGTATACACTATCCTGGATTAATCTTCATCCATGTAGAACTTAGAAACTTCTGAAAAGCCTCCATTATAGCCTTTACTGATTTAACCCTCCCCTTTGAAAATAGTAGGATGTCATCAGTAAAATTCTGACTTACTATGTTCATCTTCCCACACCTGTCATGGAACTAGAATATTTTATCAAATTTTAACTTCATCAAACATCTACTAAGATACTCCATCACCAGTACAAACAAATGGGGAGATAAGGTATTGCCCTATCTTAATCCCCTCTTGGCTGTAAGAAAATTGGATAGCTAACCATTAGTGATGTACCTATAAGAAATAGATCTAACACACACCATAATCTAGTTGGCAATTTCATTGGCATTCTCAGTTCAAAGCACACCATTCTACTGTATCATAAGCTTTTTAAAGATCCATTTGAATCATATATTTAGGGCCACCCTCTTTCCTAGTGTACCCTCTAACCAGTTCATAAGCAAATAGAATATGATCATGTATATCTATTCCTTCGACAAAGGCAGCTTGGCTATCATTCACTATTTTAGGAATACCCTACTCATCCTAGTAGTTAGGATCTTAGAAATCTTCTTGTAGATATTTTTACAACAAGAGATGTGTCTGTAATCACTAACCTTTTCTACATATTGGCTTTTTTGGGATCAAAGTGACTGCTGTAGTATTTAAGGACCTATACAGTTTTCCTTTATCAAAGAACTCCATCACTGCATTTTCTATGTCCTGCCTTACGGTTTCCCAATTTATCTTGAAATTTTTTTGCATTATAACCATCCAGCAGACTTGGTGCTTTATAGTCTCCTATCCCCTTCAATGCTTCCCATATTTCTTTCTCCAGCAGTGGTCTAATCAGGTTCATTTTTCTTTCCCTCCTGATGGATTTACCTGCTCTCATTACATTCATGTACGTCCCTTCCAATTTTACTGTATTTGTCCCCACTGAATTCCCATAGAATTTCAGCACTTCATTAGCCAAATCCTCCAGCTCAGTGATTATCCTGCCATCCTCCAATATCAGATAATTCATACTTGACCTTATTTTCCCTCTTACTGTAGCACAAAAAAGGCATTATTGCCATCTCCCAATCTTAGCCAGTCCTCCTTTGCCTCGTGTCTAGAAAGTTTCTCATCTATCTCATCCCATTCCATTAAATCCTTTTTACAATCCAAAACTTTTTGCATTTTTACTGAGTTCATTATGTTCCTGCTCAGTTCTTGTTGTGCACTCAGTAGATCATCTCTTGCATTCTCAATCTTCATTCTTAGACCTTCAACGTTTTTCATACTTCTTCTCATCACAGGTTGCAACCTCAATAATTTCTGCCAGAGTATGAACATCTCAGATCCTTCAATTTTCATCCTTCAAATCTCCATTACTATCTGCTTTGTTTCTTCATTCTCCAATATACAGTTTATACACTTGAAACTATTCTTTCTCCGTCTCTCCACCTGTTCCACTGGGAGGCCGTCGCCGTACCTCTCAAAGATGATATTTATAGCCCTAAATGTGTGCTAACTACAATTAAGTAGCTAGTGGAAAGTTGAGATCGTCCACAGAGATAGGGGTTATTCTCAAGTGTTTACTCATTAAACAGAGAATATTACGCTAGATATATAGATATATATATATATATAAAAGCACATGAACAAGGGGGTTTGAGTTTGGTTTTCTAAGTTAACAAATCAAGGACAAGTTAACTAATAAAGCATACAAGAACTACAACGAGATTAAGATTATATTACGAAGTCTCGGGGGTAATTGACATATACTTCCAAGCTTTCTATCCATCATTGACATATAATCTACTTAACCACTTTCACTACTTGTTGTGAAGATAAATCTTCCGTTCTTCCGTACTAGAAGTTTACTAGAATGATTTCAAC
>JAULKK010315240.1:0-11706 GCA_032355705.1 Rubia peregrina
GTTCTTCGAGATGACGAGACCCCTAGCAACCCTCACCCGTGGAGATGCGCTATCTATACACACCATCTGAAGTTCAGGCTTTGCTTCCCATTTCCTCCAATCCTCTCTCGGCTTCTATAAGAGCACCAAGTTAACCCGACTCAGTTCCATTTGAACGACATAACCTATGTTATGGCTTTTATGATGCAATGCCACAAGATACATATCACTCCCTCCTGCGACCTCTTTTGATCGCTATACTATGTGTCTCGGAGCAAGTCCGTCATGCACAAGGATACGAAGATCAATGGTATTCTTACCCTTAGTAATGGATAGTTGAAGCACCCCATCAAGATCTCCTCTGACTGCAAAAATGGCACCAGCCTCCTATCTACCCCTTCGAGTGTGAGGCCAAATGTTTCTGGGTCCCCCAGTGGAATTTGAAGTCGAAGTTTGAGAATGCCAACTTGTACTTCGTGCCTGACGAGTTGGTGAGCAGATAGAGACAAGCTATTAAATGAGTCCTTAGACATCATAGCCACCTAAGAAAGGGTTTGTCTGTACTTGGCCCTCGGGCATATATGATAAATGGGTATACGGGCAATCGCCCATTTTGATAAAGCCGCCTCTATTGACCCTTCTAACTCTGCCTCCTCTGAGAAAAGAAGAAGAAAAAGAAAGAGGACGAGGGCGAGGGTAGAAAGCTCAAAAAAGAGAAGAGGAAAACCCTTTTCGAATGTCGAGGAAGGGGTTTCCAAAAAAAGCAAAAAGTAGGAAGGGTGGTAGCTATTCAAAGCTTACCACGCAAACCCAGGACACAGAACCCATGGGCGTCGATCTTTGAACCCGGGATATTTCCGAGGGGGTAGATAACTCTTTGAAGGGTACCCCTACTCCCATGAAGGTATTTGCAACATTTCAAGAAACCATTATTGTCTTTAATTTTTCGTTGCAATTCAATGTTTTTATTCATTTTTCTCACCTTTCTTTCTTTTTATTTCAGTGGGTTTCAACAACTTTGGCATTGAGTCTGAGGACGAGGAGGAGATGGTTATTCCCTCTCCTATAGAGGATCATACCAAGATCCATTTCCCTTTGCAACAATCTCCTCTGGTTCATCCCTCCCCCAGTGATTCTAAGGTCCAAGCAAAAATGGATTGTGAGGAGTCCGCATCCTCTCACTGCTTCCCCCCGAAGGCAGAAGATTCTTAACCAGAACCTCTCTGAGCCCAACGATGTTTCCAGGGCCGATGTGGGGAAAGGTTGTTTGGTATCTCTGGGCTCTTTCGACCCAATGTGGTCCCTGTGGTGGCTTCTGCGATAGAGGCTATGGAATCTATCCTTTGAGGGCTCCTGGTTAAGGAAAGCCAAGCTGAAGAGGTTAAGGCCACTTATATTCGTGTCTGGGAGCTCAAGACCGAGGTGGGAGAGTTTTAGGAGTTAAGAAGGTTGCTTCTGATTATGAGGTGGATATGAAGGAGCTTCGGGATAAGCTATTGAAGGTGGAGGAGTTTGTCTGGTTCCTGTCCGACGAGAATGCTGGACTCCAAGGGCTTTGATCCTCCAAACAACAGGCTTCTATGCTTGAAGCCTAGACCAATAGGGTGATGAAAACACAGGGGTACAAATGGTTCTTCAGATCTGTTTCTAAGATATGCATTAAGGTTGCCCGAAACAGCGTTGCCACCGTCATCGGCAAGGATGTTTTGCTAAATACGTCATGATAGTGGATGTGCATAAGAACAAATTTTGGTGATCCTAGCTCTACTAGCTCTAGTGGAAGTCTATCCAAGATGAGAGAGTTGAGTTTCCCCTTCTCAAAACTTGAAGGCCTTGGGCCTGTTCTTTTTCGCCGAGGAGAATCGCGGCCTAGAAGTGGATGAGGATGACAAGTGAAAGATGGAGAATCCTCAAGTTTAAGCCACTTCCAGGCCCAGAGCGACCTCATCGGGCACCTCCAAGATTAACCATAGTGTAGGGAATAATGATGTATGAATTCCTCTCTTAGGATTTTACCTTCGAGATTATTCTTTTGTAATCCCTACTTTGCTATGAATGAAAAATTATTTTCCTTAGGCGTTTTTACTTTCCTTCATCTTGTAGAGATTAGCTTTGGTGCCCTACTGGGCTTAATGTTCAATTTCTTCTTCCAAGCGATGAAGAGATGATATCATGAAACCAAAGATTTGGCATGGGACTATTACTTAGCTGCTTGCCTGTACTGGTATGCTGCTTATCATCTTGAAAGTGAGCTTCACACCGTGCAATAGGAGTTCGATCTTTGGCGAAGCGATCATCATGAAATACAGTAGGGGCTCCTCGATGACATTAGTCGTTTAAGGGAGGAGAGAGACACATTGACTGTCGCAAATGATGGTTTAATCGATGATCACCGACTCTTTTTCAAGCGGCACAACAAACTTCTTGCAAAAATTACCGCCGACACAGGGTTGGATTTGATCCAAGAATGTCTGACTACCGTTAAGTCCTTCAAGGCCTTTGGAGGAGCGTTCTCCTCTCGCTCTCAAGAGGCTATCAAACATTACCACCGAGAAGCTAAGAAACACTTGGGAAATGTCAACTTGCTTCGTGGGTGCGTTCGACAGGCCACCTCCGAGCTTGCCAACTAGAAACAACTGAACCAAGAGCTTCAAGCTCGAGGGAGATGCTTGGAGAAAACAGTTAAAGAGACTGAACAACATTGCTTGAGTGCTTATCAAGAGAATGATAAGTTTGAAAAGAATGAGCGTGGGCATCATGTCACCTTTAAAGCTTACGAGGATAGCCTTTGAGCTTACAGCCTTTAGCTTGGGGTGATTAAGCCCGCCCTCATCAATGATTTTGAGGCATACCTTCAAGAAACCTTGGACATCATGAAAGGTTGAAAGCTTCAAAAACATCTTAAGTATGGTGATGTTGATGATGAGGCTGAGAGGTGCCTCAGCGAGATAAAGGACAAGAAGAGTGGAACTTTAAGTTCTTGGGCCACCCTAAAAAAGAGTGGAGTTTCGAGCTCCATGAAAAAGAAGAAAGGCACGGATTTGAGCTCCCAGGGGTGCAATCCCTCTGAACCCTTGTGCACGAGAAGCGAATATGTGTTCTCTCGCATGGGTCAGCCCTTTAGCCTAGAAGAAGAAATTGCCCCTGTGTTCTCGACTCAGCAAGTTAACCCAGTTTAAAGGGGTGCTCCCCTTCGGGGGGGAGCTTACCGCTCCTCGAGTGATCGCGTTTCACCACAGCCTACCGATGTTTAGTCTGTCAGTCGAGGGTGGGCAACTGGTATAAATCAAGGGACCCCATCCGTGGGTAGGGGTCGATGAATAGCTCCCAGCATCGGCCAGAGTGGTAGTTCTGATTGGGCGATCAAGATAACAGAAGAGGACGAAGATCCCGATGTTGATTCTCTGCAACGGAGGCCTAGGATTCCCACTCGGGGCTCTTCAAGTTTGTCTCTGATGCAAAGGGTCGAGGGTCTGGACGAGAAGCAGCCAGATCCCAATAAGGATTTCCTGACGGCCATAGCTACTATTAAGTCCAAAATTTTGGAAGGTCTCTCGTCCCCTTAGATGAACTTCCAATGCCTTAGTCCCTAGTTTTGAAGATAGGCAGGATAGTATTTAGGTAGTCATTTTTATAATTTATTATTGTAATTTCATTTCAAACGTGTGTACGGGATTTGCCCCTTTAATTTGTAAGCCATCGTGGCGCTTTGTATGAAATGTATATGTGAGGTTCGACCCTCTTTGCTTAGCAAGTCATCATGGCCTTTTAAATGTGTGGAAGGGATTCGATCCTCTTATACTTAACAAGTCATCTTGACTTTTTAGATATTTGTAATGGATTTGATCCTCTTGTTTCTAAGCCATCGTGGCAATTTTGCATGTACACATATGGGATTCGATCCTCTTGATAGGTCATCGTGACCTTTTAAATATAGGCAAGGAATTCGATCCTTTTTTTTCATAATTCATCGTGATATTTTAAATATGAGTGAGGAATTCAATCCTTTATGTTCATAAGTCATCGTGACATGTTTTTAAAGGATAGAGGAGCTTCATCCTCCTCGATTCATAGCGTATTTTGGTGAATAGGGTAGGCTGGAATGATTTTGAGAAGCATTCTTCGATAGATTGATAACAAAGGATGGGGAATCTCTTCGACTTACAACAAGTATCCCGGTCGAAGATATTCCCCAGCCTATAGCTATTTTTGGGTAACCTACTCCTCGGCCTGATCAAATCTATTGGGACTTCAAAGAATAACACCTCCTAAGGTTTGGTACATTCCATCTTCGGGGAATTGGTTCGCCTAGGAATGTCTCCAGCACATAACTACCTTCAGGTGCACTTCAATGACTTTGTAGGGTCTTTCCCAGGTCGCATCAAGTTTGCCTTCAAGCTCCTTTCAGATTTTCTCATTTATCCTCATCACAAGGTCTCCTGGGAAGAATTGGATCTTCCAAACCCTTCGATCATGATACCGCTTAACCTTTTCCTTCACCTTTGCTCCGTGGAGAAACGTCTTTTCCCTCTTCTCTTCAAGAAGATCAAGGTCCAGCTAGCGCTGTCATCGTTAACCTCTTGGAATAAAAGAAAAAATACACATCTCATACTGACCTTCAATCCATACGTGGTAGAAGATGGAAGAGTCGTTGAAAAAGCCAAGTCTTGGAAGTGATGAAGAAGCAACACATGTTGTGTAAAATGGCACGGCCCGTGCCAATGCCCTGTTCCAGTCAAGTTGGGAACTGAGACGATCCGTGCAAACTTGCACGCCCTGTGCACAAGGATCGGAGAAGAAGTCAAGTCTAGACGACGTGACATACATTTTGACATGCCTCGTGCGCTAAGAAGGCAGAAAACAAAGACCTAGATTATTGGCGGTGTCATGATCAACGCTCTCCGACAACACCCCGTGCACAATTGCACGGACCATGTAAACTTGCACGGCTTGTGCTAGCGTGGAATTAGGTTTCCAAACCTTAGGCTTTTCAGGTTCATTTATCTTCTCCTATAAAAGGAGCCTTTAGTCTTCTAGGATTTAGTAAGTATACATTATGTAAATTTTAGAGAGTGGTAGGTAGGAAGGGAGGCAAGGAGAATTCTCTATCTAAGTTTCTTCTTCTTCTTCCTTCATTTAGTTCTTAGATCCATGGCCTTTAATCCAATGAATTTTATGGATTTAATAGTAGTAGAGTAGTTTTATTTCTTGGGGTAGTATTTGTATTCATGATTTGACATTGGATATGTGAGATTATTAGATTTGAGGTTCATTATCTTCCCCTAATTTTGCATGTTATGAATATTTGTGTATGATTCCTACCTTATATTCCTGTATGATTTATTCCATGATATGTTTTATGATGCACACATGATTCATTCATTGCATAATATCGTGCTAGGTTTGAATGCTAATTTGGGAGTGTTACATTATAGATGGCATTGTAGCCTTGAGAGTGTCGGAAGATGTGCATTAAATATATCTTGTGAGTACCAAGGCGATTATTTGGACTTTAATTATGTTAGGAGCAGTGGACAGGGGGTTGCTGTATAAAAAATCCTAACGGGGGAAACACTGGCTTACCCCGACAATTGAGTGTTCACAGTTTGTACTGATTAGGGTCGTATTGACCCTAGAGTCATCACAAGACACCGATTACTTTTCCTTTCTAGGCCTAGGGTCGGTGTCCATAGTGTAGAGCCAGTGGTTTAATAGGTTTACTCCCGCATCTAACTGTTGCGACCTACGCAAGGATTAAGACCTTTAAGTGGGGTCTCATTAGCACCAGGAGTGAGTGCGGGGCTGAATTGTTGTATCGAAAGATTGGTGCACATCCATAATTACGAAGGAGGTTAGATGGTTTGAAGGGAGAAGAACCTCTATGTGACAGATAGTGGGAATTTTCAGCCATCTCCACATTATGTGACATAACATGAAAGTTAGGTTCATAAATAAGTCCTTATGTGAATAGAATATAGGATTAAATCCATTTGTCTGTCATGTTACGCAAATACCCCCAGAATTAGTTAATCAATAGTTTACTTTGCTTTATTCGCTTGCTCGTAGTTGATAATTACACAACCCCCCTTGTTTATTAGTACTAGTTATTCCAGACACACGATTGGGGTGACATCCAAACGTGAGTTGTGTTTGGCTAAGTTTTAGATACTAGTGTCTCTGTGGACGACACCCGAGTTTACCACTACCCACGTCATTGTAATTAGGAGTGTGTATGAGAGCAATAATATAAATCTATATTTTTAATCTTTTTGCAGCCGCGGAATTATGACCCCGCATGTGCGGGTAGTTGTAACATCAAAATCATATTTGTTTAGTTTGAAAAATAGTAAAATATGGGAACTCAGTGTAGATAAACAATATTGGACTTGTTTAAACTCATGTCTTTACTTCTCGCCACTAAAATAAGCTGGACCTTTTATCTCGGTAATTCAAGGGTGTTTTAGCTTGTATCTATTTTTATTTTTTTGAAAAGAAATTGAGGTAAAGACTATTGAATAATCAAGGTAAAAGGTCATGTTTCTCTTAATGAACGAGCTATGGATTCCAATGACATAAGAGTCTTGTCAACATGTTTTAGTTCTTTATGATTCTCACACTGATTCTCATATGCACTCGGAGTTAATTATCAATTAGTACATGGTACATTGGCTTTAATTTTGCATGTACACATATGGGATTCGATCCTCTTGATAGATCTGTATGAACTCACGAGGGTCCATGTCATCGGTATATGTTGGGAGCCCTACAGGTGGCTTCATATCGGCTGGCCATCAAGTCACCATAATTTCCAAGCTAAAAGGGGAGGCTGTGATTTGGCCCAAAGGGCCGATCAATCGGTCCAACTCTCTTGTTTGGGCGTCGCTTGATTTGCCTCCATGCCATCCCATGCACAGATCCATGTACTGGTTTGATAAGAGGGAGTATCCATGGTGGGGATCAGGTACATTTGATTCAAAGTCATGTACCCAGTCCACGGTCCTCCAGCTGCAAAGTTGTAATACGATTGTTGCTGCCCCGTTGGCCGAGCCATCTAGTGAGGGATATCCTAGTTTAGCATGAGGGGTGAAAATAGGTACGAAATAGGCCACCACCGGACCTGAACTTGAAAATGTAGGTTGAGGTCGATATTGGGCACCTATCCTTGTGTTCGCTGGGTAAGACGTCCTTAGGGTAGCTTGCGGCTGTAACCTCAGCTGTACTATCAAGGGCATCAAGAGTGGGGGTGTCACCAGCTGCTAGATCATCCTTTGATAGAGCATTGGAGGATTTACAAGAAAACCAACAGATCTAAGAGTTTGCGCCAGTTGCACCAGTTCCTGCTAGAACAAGGGCGACACTCGAGGTGCCGCAGATTGTTCGAGCGGCTCCAGCTGCCGCTTTGACCTACGAATCCGTTGAAGCTTCTGTAAACTACGCTCGTCTTTCGTTTGCTGGTACACCTGACTTTGTGAGGTAGGAGCTCCAATACCTCCTAACCAAGGTCCAACACTGACCTTCATTCGCCTGAAGGGTGCAACGACCTCAATCTAAGATCCCTCTAGTACCGCTGTCGTCGGGATCTGTTCCACAGCTACCGCCAGAGGTCTGCCCCTAGCACTTTGAGAGACTGGGGGATCAGATTGCATTTTTTTTTCTTTTCCACCCCTTTCACTCGATAAGGGAATTGTACTTCTACACCGGCGTCTAAGATCTTGCCTTTCACTCGTTTGCTTCTACGCAATGTGCTTGCCGTAGAAGCGGACATGAATAACAAAGGTCACAAATCCGACTATTGGGCGTGCCAACTTGATGCACCATCAAACCGTCGGAGATAAGTCTCAAGCTTGCCTGGCCGAAATCTGCAAGACAGATCTCAAGGAGTCTTCCAGGGGAAAAGCTTCGATGATAAAGTCAGATATCTTTCTTCGATTAGGAATGAATAGTTGAGTCCATTGTGTTAACTATTCTCCTTATATATGTCCTACATGCTGGAGGCATGTAAGATTAGGTAGGGTAACTGTTTTGTTTTCTTGTGGAACAAGTACTAGGGTTTTCTCCTAGGCCGGCCCAATGGTTATTACCTAAAGGATATAAACTAGAGGGTAAATTATTGAACCTGGACCGGCTAGATGAGACACCCAGGCACATTATTAATATTACAATATCAGCAAAGTAATCCAGACAGTTACAGTTTTCACCATATTCATTTTCATAGAGAAATTAGGTTTCCATTGGTGCAGGAAGACTGTCATATCGAAAATTGACTACGGTCCCTTCTTCATGACTTCATCCCTGTCCTGTTTCGTTTTGAATTTGGCAACAAAATATCTTTCCTCGTTATACGCTAAATCTGGTGCAAGAACAAATGCCTAGTACTTCATCATGAACTTTCTTACTGCATCCATAGTCAGATCTCTCCCTATCACATGCATTGTCAAGGCATTTTCCAAGTATTTTACCTCTATTTTAACATCCTCCAACTCAATCTCGATTTCTACTTCCCTATTAACAATTGCAGGTGCAACAAATTTGATATTCATACCATTTGATTGCATTCTGTTTCCATTGATAATGTCTACCGACATTTTGTCCTTCCCCACAGATTCAACAGGTTTATCAGTTTGAACATAACAAGAATTTGAGATTGCCTCATTCTCACGGCTTATTGTATCTTCAATTTCTCCGCTCTATTCCACGATCTCATCCCGATCTCCTTCCTGACTGGTGAACTCAGCACTTCCTTTTCGTACTGACTCACTCCAATCCATCGTCGACGGAATCACATTCTTCCTTAGCCTACCCCATCCACGCTTCATGATTTTGTTGCAATCGCACCTCAGCTGTGTGTTTTTGTCCACACAGTCATCGAATTGTAAGGGAAAATTTAAAAACAATACACTTTTTAACTAATATTAAAGTTAAATATTTATTTAATTGTTTCCCTTCTATTTGTTCGCAAACGCTTTTAATCACTCAACGCCTATATTGATTAAAAAAAATCAACAATTTGTCAGCAATTCATCCGTTGAATGATCCTAAATAAATCATACACAACTCAACCAAATGAAGATCATTCTTTCCGATATTTTCCATGAAAACTCGACGGAAAGACTATTCTTTTACAACAGATACGTAATCTCCCACAAAAGGCTTATTTCAAATTGAATCATCGCACTATTTGACAATATCACTAAAAGGCAAGTGGTTTATGTAAATTACTTCATCATAACTGAAAATTTTATAAATGGGGATTTTTTATATGGAGAAGTGAAGGTACAATGAATTTTTTTATAAGTGTCAAATTCAAGGGTAAAAAATAAAGATGCACTGCAAAATCTTATTAGACCCTCACTTCCCACATATAAAATTTTCTGATTATGATAATCAATCATTTCAATATTTTTTATTTAACAATTTAAAATAATTATTCATTCCGTGTTTTAAACGTTCGCTGTTATCTTTAGATGTAATTTGTATTTCAAAAATAATAATATTCACATTAGAGAAAGTTTCAGGAAAAGCTCATAAGATTATGGACAGTACACTGTATTTTTGACATTAAATATTGTAAATTTTTTATAAAATTTAAATAGTTTATTTTAAAATTTAAAAAAGTAATAATGTATATTTAAATGTGAAAATATAAAAATATATAATATAAAAAATTAAATTTATAAATTTAGTATTCCATCAGTCTCAACTCAAATCGCATACTTACTTTTTGGGCACTATTCTATTTCAAAGTTTTGTCACATATTTGAATAGATATATGAGTAACAATATTATCGTATGTCGTATAATATAATTGAATTCGTCATAACAAGTAATTTCTAATTAAATACCAACTTTTTATTTTCCGTTATTATACATATATATAGTTAAACACATTAACAATCAAACATGTTTCTTAAAAAGCGTGATAATGTTTGTTATGCAATTTGAGACAAGACGAAAAAATATGCAATTTACAATGTATAAATTTAAAAATACAATGAACTGTGTATAACTTATGGACATCCCATATCAGGAGACCAACTCTTCACATTATCTATTGCAAATGCTCTTTTTATCATATTTATTGTTTGACGAGCGGTAGCTGAATTTTTAACTAATTTTTTTATTTTGTAACTTCTCATTTCAGAGTGTTGTATTAAAAAATATTTTTAATTAGTTGGTAAGTTGTCTTTTAACAAAATGAAAAAATTAATAAAAGTAGTTCATTTATTTAATGGTGGTAATAATGATTAAATATATAGTTCGTCTCTTGAAATATAGTTTTTCATTAGCTATGAAAAGATCAAGAACTCAAGTGCAACTTACCACGAAAATATGAAAAATTCGTAAGTTAAAGTAATTTAAATCCCGGTCAAATTCGGGTATAACCTATTTAGGTAAAATCACACGTATATTTGAGTTTTGGATAGAAACATTACATATTTACAATAAAACATATAGTTATATATTTTACTCAAGTTATTTAATCAAAACTCAAATGTTTCACTTGAATTTAGTGCATAGTATAAACCACTAAATTCATATTATTCTAATTAAACTCTGTCTTTCCGCGAAAACTTTTCCAAAACTTTCTCTTAAATATAATATATACTCCTATAGTATATTAAAGAATTAACCTTTCTCATTTACGATGTATTTTCTTGCCAAGCAAGCATATCCAACTATTGTTGAACTATATTAATCAAACTCCAAAAGAAGTCAAGCAAATCCAAATTCTTCCCGCGGGATTAATTTTATAAAACTCTTACTAAATATAAATTGACCCATATAACTATAGTCTTCTTTAGAAACAGTCAACCACCCCTTAAAACTTCTATATACTCATTTCAACTCCATTCTTGTACCCAAAAAACACCAAAAGTTCCCCTCATTTCACTGAATTCCCAGATGTGTAGTCCTTTCAGCTGTTCACGCAGTTTCAATAACTGTGACAATCTTGATGAGCTTCCAGCTCCGATCAAATTAGCCTCAAAGAAACCGTCGAAAAGCCGTGTTTGGAGATCTTTCTCATACTCTTCTAGCAGCAGCATATCATCGAGAAGAACAACCTCGGAAAGACACAGCGATCACAAATCATCGAAGAAGAACCCCTTTGCGAATCAAGGGCTGGAGAAATTCACCGCGCTTTTAGCAGATCTCGAAGCCAAGAAACAGAAGATTTACACTCAGAAGGGATCCCAAGACATCTCTTTGGTATACTTCAATTACAGTTCCACCTCAGATGAACTCCAGCCCTTCATCCTCAAGGTCAAGAAGCCGAAGCCGAAGCCGAGCCCGAAACCTAGTACTGAGATTAATGTTCATCCCATCAAAGAGATGATCAAGAAGTCACAAGTTGAAGAAGTTGTCTTGGTGAACAAGGATGTTTCTTCGCGAAGTATCGTCCATAAGAACACGGGGTTTCGAAGATACATTCCTAAGAATCAGAGGCATGTGTTTAGCTACTTCCCTGTGACAATAATCCTCATTTTGGTGCTTTTGCTGTTTGGCTGAAGATCATTTGCAGTACTTTGTTTAACCGTTGCATGGTACCTCGTACCAGCAATGTTGTCGAGGAAAACCGCAGCTCCACCGCCTAAAACAAATGACAGAAAATCAGTTTCAAGATCATCTACGGGAATCTCCATGTTCAAATGAGTGCAATAATGGTTATCCTCCTCGTTGTTCTTTTTCTGGCTATTTTTTTTTCATGCATATTTTGCTCGGAGTGCA